>BGNK01001398.1:17851-82249 GCA_003297005.1 Symbiodinium sp. clade A Y106 | reverse complement strand
CGGGCTAGTTTGGCTAGCTAGCATGTACTCTTGAGTCATAGGCTTGAGCCAAAGTTGCGTTGTATGCGGAGCATATGTTACAGGAGGCAAGGTTCGCGAAGCGAGACCTTGTTCCTTGTTTTGAGCAAGGTCCACAAGGTGGCCTCTTGCTTTATGTACATAGTACATCATAGCTCAGATTGCGATACCAACGAATTGGACGAGGCATCGAGGTCCGTTCGCACCCCCCATGAGTTGCGCCTTCGGCACTACTCACTTAGGAAAGTCGCGATCAGCAAGAAAAGAAAAGTTCCGCAACAACTTTGGTCCTTGTGTTATGCGAGAGCTTCGATCCCAATTAGAAATGTTGTGAGAAAGGCGTGTGACACGTAAGCTACCTTGAATACGATCCCCCGAAATGCTTTGACGCAAATCCATCGAAGAGGAAGGTCAGGAGTGAAGGTCACTCGCAGGTAGTCCATGCCACGAAGAAAAGGAAGTAGGAGGCCCCGTGGGGATTGACCAAAGGTCGCATCCTTGGGGTTCACCACTGGTTGTCACGACCCCATTGACGCCATCGGTCACGTTCTCGAGTCTGCTCATGGTCACTCTTGCCCTTGAACTTGCCCTTTCCCTTGCCTTTGTCCATCCAATTGTTGACATTGCGAGGGTTGCGGTTGCGGTCTTCATGACTTGATGAAGCAGGTGCTGCATCCGAACGGGCATGGCGCGAGTAACGAGCGCGGTCCTCTTGTGTGACTTCTGCGTTCATGATGGACTGCTGCCCAGGATCGAGAAATTCTCCCGGGACAAAGTGCTCGAGCGCCATCCTCTTTGCATGTTGCTGAGGATTGTACTCGGCTTCCACCTTGCGTTTGTTGATCTTCTCAACGAACTTGGCTGGACACTGAATGTCGTGATCAATCAAGAATCCGAGATGAAGAGCAGACGTCTCTTTCAGGCTTTGAACCAGGACGCAGCCCACCGGATCAATATACAGGTAACCTGTTGGACGAGTCGTTATTGGACGGATCAAGGAATACAAAGTGTACCCCGTCACTTTGGGGATAACCTCGTTCAAGAGCCCGAGGAGACAGTAGTGCATTTCCTTTGGAGTTTGTCCACGACTCTTGTACGTTGCAGGGTTGAAAGCTTGGCGACTGTAGCCCAGTTGGTCAGCACCTCGAATGATCATTGACAGAAGTTGGTTTGTACGAAACTTCTTGATCAACCAGTACTTGTCTGGGTCCTCACTCTCTCCACCTGCTGTAGCATCGCTGTTCCGAATCTCTTCGTCCGTGATGTCCCTGCTGATATTGGTCTCGGGGTCAATTTCAGATATGGATCCCGGCCAAGTACCCATTGCATCGTAACGGTTCCCGGTATTGAAACGTTCGAGCATCTTGTCAAACGGCAGGGTCATCCACTTGATGGCACCAGGCCACATTTTGTAGATGGCTCGACAAACGAAGTAGGCAGCATAGGCGAAAGCTATGCGGTTGGCATCCACGCAATTGCCAGCGCGGGTGTCGAGGTAGACGGTAGGTTGCATGGCGGCCCTGGCGATCTCAAGTCTTGGTTCCAGAACTGGTGTGACTCCCGAAAGCAAAACAGCCTGACGGGTGTCATCAGAGTTGTCATTCGTCTCTCCAGGAAGCTCTTCGAGATCAGAAAGGTCGTCGGGGTTTTCAGGTTCCGGATCGGATCCCTGACCATCGACTTCCATCTCAGGCTCTGCCACGGTCATTGCGTCCAATCTATCATCTTCTTCTGGTCCAGCTTCTGGAACTGCTGCCGCTGCTGCTTCCATCGTGTGAGCGATGCTAGCATTCGGAACTTCGGTTGGTGACTCTTCTCTTATTGGTTCTTGCCTTCTGAACTCCCCTCGTGAGATGAGCAGTGACCAACAGACAGAGCACCTGGAGAAGCATGACGGAGTTAGGCGGTAGCAAGCAGGACATAGTCGCATGCGAACTTGGTTGCCAACGCTGTCCATGACCAGGTCACCGGGATGAGTGCGTTTGATCATGAAGTTTGCCGCCTCCTTCATGTAGTGCAGGCGACGAGCGTCTTCATGATGATGATCAATAGTTGCCGCAAGCTCCCTGAGTAACCTTTCTTTCTCGGCATTGTGAGGACCGGATGGCATGTCGCAAAGCAATTGCATCATGCGAGCTGGTGTTTTCATCCTCTTGAAGTCACGGAGTATAGGCGAAGCCTGATACTCCAGTGCCATTTCATCCTCAAGATCTCCGTCCATGATCTTCTCAATGTGNATCATGCGAGCTGGTGTTTTCATCCTCTTGAAGTCACGGAGTATAGGCGAAGCCTGATACTCCAGTGCCATTTCATCCTCAAGATCTCCGTCCATGATCTTCTCAATGTGATCGAACGTTTTTCGATCGGTGTCCCTCGGTATGCAAAACCAAACCTCCTTCACAAGGCTGAAGGGCACGGGGCGATTCACAATAATGTTGCCACTGTCTGTAATTCGTCCTTGTAACCTTACAAGATCCAGCGCTGGAACGTGAAGAACGACCAACGGCATTGCGGAGTTCCCACGACCACTAACGCGTTGCTTCGTGGTCATGTTCCTTGGATCCCATGGAGGAAAGACGCCAAAGTAGCTGTGAAGCCGTCCGGTGTCATACCTTGTGTACTGCGCGTCTTGGATACTGGTTCCCGGAAGGATCCCACGCTCCACGATCGGAAGAAGATTCCTGCAACTTGTTGCATGATAAGCACCCCCAATCTGATTCACCAACGACAACGAAGGCTGTTGGTTGCACCGTAGGTGAGGATCTCGTTGGATCTCGGCAATTTGGTCTGCCCTGGAAACCATCGTGTCGGATCCGGCTGCTCCAAGGGTATAACGTCCTACAGGAGGTTCCTTAACCCGGATTCCGAGGAATTGGAGCCGCACTTTTCCATCAGGTTTCTTGGCACTGAGGATGTTGCCATTGATGATCAGCTGCAGTCTTTCATTGTAGATCTTCAGACGTTGGTCGCGATCCCTGTAACTTGCTGCTGACTGGGTGATCCGCCTAGTGTTAGACGCCCACAAGACATCCATCCTGACCAAATCGTCAATCCTGACCCAACCACCTTCATCGCATTTGATGATGTCATGGAGTGTGACACTGTCTCTTCCGTCCAAAGTGGTTGATCCAGACACTCGGCCTATGTGATGACGAAGATCGATCTGAAGTCGGCCCAATGCCCACCATGAGGACTTCCAGACATCTCTGGTTAGGTCACGCGTTCGGCACGCTTTCACTTCTCCCCAGTCTCTGTGGATGAATTGCGCGCCTTCCAAAGGCATCAAGTCCAANTTCCAGACATCTCTGGTTAGGTCACGCGTTCGGCACGCTTTCACTTCTCCCCAGTCTCTGTGGATGAATTGCGCGCCTTCCAAAGGCATCAAGTCCAAGATTCCTCCTCTCACATGGTCTGCAATGCACACATACCCCTCATTGACATAGTGTCCAGTTTCCACGTCTGTGGCAAATTTCGGCAGGTCTCCACGTTGAGGAAGTTGTCTGTCACGGATATCCGCCAGCTCCTCGATTAGCTTACCCACAGCATCCTGACTTGCGAGTCCCATTTCAGCAATTTCCACACCACACGCAAGGAACTTGCCTCTTCTGCGAGCAACGTCCTCAGCGAGGTTGCGCGGATTGTCGTATCTGATGAGCATCACCTCATTCAGGACGGTGGGCTGTCGTGGTCTTGCCTTGGCCTTGGGTCGTCTCGTGGTAGACGATGCTGCGCTGCCAGTTTCCACGTCCATAGAAGCCGCTTTAGAAGCCACATCCATGGAAGCATCGGCATCAGCTGGTCGTTGAGAAACATTGACCACCCTTCCATCATCTCCCCGTTCAAAGGTGATATGGTGGGGATGAGGGTATCGTTGAATCGCCCACCACATATGATGAAGATTCTCCAGAATAGGCGCGAACTCGGTATTGCAATCCCGCAACGAATGCCTCGAGCTTCCGCAAGCCACGCAAAACGTATGCTCACGGTCACCGAGTTTGACTTTGCCAGTTTCGAGAAAGTTAACCACATCGCCGACCTGTGCCCGGATGCCTTCCATAATTGCAGTGTGCAGGGATTCGTTCTCAATCTCCTCCTCAGGTTGGCCGCTCTCACCGACTGCTGCCTCATCCGGCATTGGTGGCGCAGCTGATACCTCCTCGGTTGGTTGCCCATACCGATTCTCACGGTCACTGTCCACCACAGCTTCAAATGTGACGTTGAGTCCATGTGTGAGGCCTCTGATGTACGCTTCAATCGTCTCATCACGTCTTGGAGGAGATCGTTTCCTCGGCTGATCAGCTGTAAGCAGTTCAATAGCTTCTGCCGCAGCATGGCGCCAAACCGATCTTTCGATGCCCCGCACACAGGCGTTGGCTTCGTTCGATCCTTTCCAGTTGATGAAGTGATTGGGATACCGTACAGCCAATGTTAGGATTCCCAGCGCGAGCTCAAGGGTGTCACCGAGGAGTTCCTCTCGAGGGTTCGTAACGCCATGATACANGGATACCGTACAGCCAATGTTAGGATTCCCAGCGCGAGCTCAAGGGTGTCACCGAGGAGTTCCTCTCGAGGGTTCGTAACGCCATGATACAACTCACGCCGCTCTTCTGGCGTCAATATCGCCTTCATGAATCCTGCGTATACGGAGTTGCCGGCGTTATAGTAGCAGATGTAGCATAAGTCGCCATTTTCATCATACGCCCTGTCCCATGCCAATTGTTTGGCCCTTCCACATCCAGCGTACTCGACAGCTTGCAATGGAGCAATCCGAAGACCACCAGAGAGGGAGATTGCTTTGCCATAGTCAGTGTAGGCGATCGGAGTCATCGCATGGATTCATGAACTGTAGAAAGTTGTCGTAAGCGTACATTGCGGCGGCCAGGCTATACCTTTGCCACTCGACAAGCTGACGGGTCCCATCAATGAAGCTCTGATTCTTGAGTGCATCAAAGTGAGCACAGCCAACGCAAGCATTTGCATAGCCATTTCCTCCGGTGCGAAAAGTGGCCCGGGCATATTCGTCTGGATCCTGAGTGTTGCGGCAATCACGACAATAGTATACCTTTCCGAGAGCATAACGATACTCGTCCGAAGCACACTTGTCGATCTTGAACCAACACTGTCTTTGGTCATAGTAGGGCTCGGGCATGATCATCGCGACGTCGAAGTCCTGCCACGTCACAGAGGCATGCTCAGCAATGCTGTCGCCTTGCGCTCCGGACTCAATTGACTGTCTTCGTTCATCGTCAAACCAGGTCGATGCGCTTACGCCCATTGACACGTCGATTCGGCCTCTATCCTCCCAGATTTCAGCGAATTCGCGTCTGTTGGCCACGGACCCTCTGATGTTTCCGTCCCACTCATTGACTTTGGCTGGATCCATGAAACATGCCGCCACCATTTTCTCGGCAAAGAGCTGCTTCTCATAGATGGCCCATCCTCGGTGTACCATTTGTCTGTCATCTCCATGTCCATCTGCCTCCCATGATAGCATCTGGTAACAGTTCAGCGAAGGTTTCAANAGCTGCTTCTCATAGATGGCCCATCCTCGGTGTACCATTTGTCTGTCATCTCCATGTCCATCTGCCTCCCATGATAGCATCTGGTAACAGTTCAGCGAAGGTTTCAAGTGACATGCCATCTTGGACCAGAAGGATGATCCATGAATTGCCACACATCCACGCACGCGTAGTTCCAATGCCACATAGGAACCCATAGCTATGAATGCCGTTACGCGATCGTCCACAGCCTTCCCTGCGTTGCTTGCAATAGCAATGAACCTGGGATCGTGGTTGATGTTGATGATAGGTGCCCGTGCAGTCAGCTTCGCCGCCTCGAGGATCGGGTCCACATACACGGCTTTCAGTCTCTTTTGAGTTTCCGCACGGATCTCAGCACCATTGCCCACGTCACTGTATGGCCATGCGAGGCTGTCCATGACGACTCCCTGCATTGACAAGTGAAAATGCAAAGTAACCGTCGAGGCCTGAATTTCATCCATTCCTCTGACGGTTTCGACCACCGTCGAAAGCACCCCCATCGAGTCATCGCATGTATAGGAGTTCATGAAGCACGGGTTGACATGAATGAGTTCCCCCCATCCCTTGTGTCTCAAGGTCTGCCCCAGGGTCATATTACTTCGGGTCACACGATTGTTGGCACACATGTCGAAGTCAGTAGCGAGAATCGTAATTTGTGCTCGAGCTGCCGCCGCATCCGGCTTGCCACCAAGACCCATCTCAGTTTGCACATTTCTGATGGCCCTCAAAGCCTTGGTGCTTCTTTCAGGATCGGAGTCAACAGAAAGGTCGCTGTCACTTCGCACCATCGCCGCAGCGGTGAGCATGATCGGATCTGGCAGGTGCACGCACGCAGCAATCTCGCAAGCATGATGAATCCGAGAGTACATTCGCAACCACTGCTTTGTATCCAACTTCACATACGCTTTGAGATTTAGCCCTTTCTCGCTGTTCTGAGTGACGGACTGAAGTCTGGCTAAGTCAGTCACCAGCCGTCTGACGTAGTGCTCAATCGGCGCTGTCCCTGAGGACGGGTTGTCAACGAACTTGGGCGTCTCATCAATATTGTGGGGATAGCTGTTGATATCCCTCTCCTCGGCCAACAGCACCGACCTACACATGGTATTGTCGGGCTTGTGGAAAACAAACGTATGCTGTTGAGCACCAGAGGGTATCGAGACTTCTTCCCACGCATCACGAACAGGTTCAACTTCGGGTTGATGTCGTGGAGGCGGCTGTTGAGAGCTGGATGATGCATCTGCGCGATCCCACGGTGTTTGCTCGCCCAAGGCGTCGCAATTCGGCCGGTTTCATATACCCAGTTCGGATGCGCTTGGAGTTTGGGAGGAAAACGACCATCACCGTCAACCAATGGAGGTGGTGGATCCATCATGGTGAACTCCTGTTCCCAGCACTGCAATGCATCACGTTTCCTGACACAGTCGGCAACGTATCCAGATTCAACACCCATTTGATTCCATGCATGCTGCTTGAAGGCGGGCGGGAGCTGAAGACCATTCTGAGCATACAGTTCGCAAACTGCATTCGTATGGTGCTCCAAGTAACTGAGGATATTGATATCGGTGCCGGAAACAATGTTCTCGGTCCATCGATAATACGGTCTCTCAGTCTCATACTCCCTCCATGACGTATAGCTGTGGATCACATGCAGGCATATTGCGAAAGCTTGCAGGGAATTCAATGCAAACCCGAGCGGATGATCCATACTTTCCGGCATCCTCTTCATCATCAACGCCAATTGGTGGATGTTGATCATGCCAGAGTCTGTGGAAGACGACGAGTTGACTTCCCTGTTGTAGGTACGAAGGCCGTATCCCACTTGCTTTGCAAAGTCGTACATGTGATCGCACAAACGTTGAAGTCGCTCTTCATTCAGCAAATTGGAGTGATCACCTTCCTCACTCGTATTTGCGGGCGTCCTGTAATAGTGGTCCTGATTTGCGGCATACCACATGTCGGACCTTGTCCTTAGCAAACCTGGAGGCGGGATCTCGGTGTTATTCACAACGAGGTTCAGGTCAAGGAAGGTCTGAAGGTTCACGACATCGAGCACCGGCGTGTTGATGTCGATGCGAATCCCCTCTTTGTCCTGCTCCATATGCGACACAGCAGCCGAGGCTTCGTTCGTTAGCACATCAATATCGACCAGGTAGTTGTGAATGTTGCTGAACTGACTGCGTTTGTCCCCAGCCATGCGTTTGATGGCACCTCCGATTCTCAGGATGATGTTCAAGATCTCGCCATATGGCTTCTGCTGATACTCAGGCGCGGAGACCAAGATGAAGGCGCGCATAATTTCGCGCACACGTACGCCAACATCTCCGTTTGGAGGTAGTCCTCCGCAAATGTATGTCAGTAGCAGCGGCGGCACCTTGAAACTTGCCCATCTACGAATCAAGTCGTTGTTGACCACTCTATCTTTGACAATCTTTGCGGGCAACGGTTGGTCTCGATTCGACGAATCGCTGACATAAATCTCGAGGAATTTGTCATACTTCTTCAGCGTCTGGATGATCCCGCGGCTCGTGAAGACGTCATCAGTCTGGATGTCAGCAAAATTCAGTTCAGCATTGACATTTGAGAAAGCCATGGCTCAGGGAAAGGCTACGACCTTCAAAGAAGTGAGGTAACCAGTCCCTTACGCGGGTCTCGTGGTTCAGTGTTCTCCGAAGGAGTCACACTTCCCCAGTCGACCCCGAACGCGCCTTAGTTGTTCAAGGTTTGGGGCTCCTGCAATGCCCCATAGTTGGTACCTTGATACCGACATCCTTTCCATGCGATGGTCCTTAGTGTCACGAATGGCTCTTCCGGTCCTTGCATGAGCATGAACAAGGCTGCGTACGCAATCTGCAAATGTCCTCCAAGTGAGTTCAACGGAAACAAGCTGCACTCAGTCTTACGTTTCGCAAATGGGTGGAAATTCTCCCCAAGACACTCAACATCTGACATGTTCGAAAGCACGATCCGACGTCCGACTAATCGACCAGTAGCATCAACATGGTCAGCGACCTTGGCTCTCCTCACCTTGCTACTCGAAATGAGTGCATGCAACTCGGGCCATGACCAGCAAGAACATGAAGACGGCATGTCAAGCGAAAAGTAGACATTGGAAAACTCCGCACACTTCTTCAGCAGGCGTTTGGGAGATTTCAGCACATTAAAGCATTTATACTTGCCCCCAGGAAGCGAATCACCCCCCACGCAAGACCCTCCATCCTCCTTGGGTCGTTCACCTGATCGCAAGAGCGATGCCACAAAGAGCACAGGTGTACGCAGGTCACTTCTGCAGGCATTCTTGAGTTTCTTGATGAGCTCATCTTCCTGTGAACAGGTACTCAGTGGTCCCTGGCAGTGAATCCGAGCACTTCCTTTCGTCCCGTCGGGCTCGGCAAAGCCGTCGCCCATGCCACCCAAACTCACGATGACACGATCGATTCGCCCTTTAGGGGTGTTGACGGGCATGGAGACTAGCCTTCCATCGCTGGGTGCCCGAAACTGCACAGCATTGAGCAGCCTTCGGGACACTTGGCTAGTCCTACACCCTTGATCAGCGTGATCGAGCATGGTTTGTGTGCAAACATGCATATGCTGAGCACTGCACTTGTCTGACGATTTAGATCGGATCCTGACGTTTGCAGCAAAGTACTCCCACTCCACCTTGCAGTAGCCCACGGTGTGTATCCCGCTTGGTCCAGGAACGATCAAACGTTGTCCGTGGGTGCATCCGTCAATCTTGATGCTCGTCCAGTTCTCATCCTCCGACAGCGTCTTGTACTGCTTGGTTTGATGGACTTGAGCTTCCGGCGGTACTTCCACAACAACTTGGGTTCCTCTTAGAGCTGCTCTGCGTGCAATTCTTTGGACGACCTCCCCCCAGGGGTAATCAGTCCGGAATTCGACCTTTTCGAAGTTCTCATTGATCTGACGATTTACTCCCCCTAAGCACCCCTGCACCCACGAATATCACCGCATTCGCGTTCTGCTGCCGAGATGTCATCACGTCGTAGATGTACGAACACATAGCATCATCAAATTGACTACCAGTACAAAGGACATTGACCTGTGCACTCGGATCATAGTGTGGACCGGGAGCGAATTCCTTCATACAGTCCATGCCCGGGGAATAGTCATTCCACCAGTTGTCCTCATCTACCCCGATCACCGTCCACACCGTCGTCTTCTTGGGTGCGTCTTTGATGGTAACACGGAGCTTGAAGTCACTGGAAGGGTCCTTGTACGTGTGAACAAGTCCTCCATCGTAGTCATAGAACTGGATGATCAGGCCCGCACCGTTGTTCTCTTGGAAATCAACCACATGCGGTACGATCGGTTCACCATGACCCTTCATTTCACGCTTTTTCATCGCCATATGTTCCCACACATCTTCGATAACCGTGGTCCATTTCGTGTTTCNGTTCTCTTGGAAATCAACCACATGCGGTACGATCGGTTCACCATGACCCTTCATTTCACGCTTTTTCATCGCCATATGTTCCCACACATCTTCGATAACCGTGGTCCATTTCGTGTTTCCCACAGACGGAACTCGCCGCAAATAGGGACGACCATTGAATCGAAGAGGTAGTGTGAAGCCCTGATACCCCCCATGGATGGCGCGCGCCAGCGCGGCAACCACCGCCCGCCATTTGGCAGGCAGGNAAATAGGGACGACCATTGAATCGAAGAGGTAGTGTGAAGCCCTGATACCCCCCATGGATGGCGCGCGCCAGCGCGGCAACCACCGCCCGCCATTTGGCAGGCAGGGCACGCACAAAGCATTGGCCAAGAGGTGGATGTTCAGGAACTGGAGACAACTGGACCTCCGCACGCAACCGACCACGTACAGGAGGAAACTGAAAGACAGCACGCTCCACGTACGTAGCGATCGAACTTGGCCGGCGTCTCGGGCACTTGCGCACGGTCCTCCATCTGATGCCACTGCCCTTCACGAAGAATCCAGGTCGACCGAAGGTAACGACCAGGCGGCAACGCAGAAGGCGGCCCCCGCAGCATCCGCGGGAACTTGNCGCACGGTCCTCCATCTGATGCCACTGCCCTTCACGAAGAATCCAGGTCGACCGAAGGTAACGACCAGGCGGCAACGCAGAAGGCGGCCCCCGCAGCATCCGCGGGAACTTGACAACCATAATGGGGTCAACGCTATCATGCTCTTGCAAACCCTTCTTGCTGGAAAGACCGGCCCGCGGAGTCCTTGAACGACTTGGTATGGATATCCGCAGCCATCTTGGCAGTGACCTCATAGGCAAGCGACACGTTGCCCTCCTGAAAAATAGAGTGCATCCAGCCAATGCTGATGCCATGGGTTCGCTCCAGGTGGCGCATAGTGGGATTCTTGCCCGTTCGAAACACTCCGATCATGGTTTGGTTGTCGTCATAGAAGACGAAGTTGGGGTCAGTACCCCCCAGCTGTTGCCACAAAGTAATGGCAGGCAGCCCCAGGCGAGCCATCGCAAAGTCGGCTGCAACAATTTCAGCCTCAGGTGTGGAGTGACTCAAGCACCCCTGCCTTTTGCTAAGCCCCGCCAACGGAAATCTGGTGTGAGGACCTTGAATGCGCATGTGAGCACCAGAGGTGGATTTCAAACTCTCTCCGCAGCCAGCATAGTCTGCATCCGCAAACAGTCCGATGGACGAGTCTCCAAGGGAGTCCCCGACCCACCCAATCATCATGTGATGTTTGGACTGATGCACACACGCCATGAGGTGGTGCAGAAGAGCATCCTCTTTCTTGGTCCATTTGGTGATCTTGCGAGCCAAATTGTTAATGCTTCGCAGGAGATCAAAGCGACAGATGCGCGCAGCATAGAGCAACTTCATGAGTATGCTCGCAGCTTGTGGCGCAAGACTACCGCGATTGGTTTCGTTGACTTCCTCTTCCTCTAGCGCCTTGGGAATGGGTGGAGGCGGAATCAACCGACCATCCGCGTCAACAGGCATGGTATGTCCACACCACGTGCATCGATGACTTTTGCCAGTTTGAACTGGGGCCCGAGCAGGATGATATTTGGTCTCCTCCGCCGGGCTCGGTGATGGTACCGTTTTGAATTTTGATGGATCGAACCCTGTGACATCACAGTACTTCTTGACCGTCATCTAGAGGTACGTTTCCATATCGTAGGTGACTGTCTGCACCTTAGTCTTGTCATGCAAAACTGCTTCACCTTTGGTGATACGACATCCGAGGTATAGGCCCAGAGGTGTTTCATCTTCCAATCGAAGTTCCTGACGTAGCATCTTCCATCCTTGTGGTAAGTTGTTCGTCGGTCCGGCCATCTTGAGATCGTCGACGTAGATGACCAGCAACAACTTGAGGTCTGGATGAAAGTATAGCGACGGCCATTCCTCACCAAGGGGCCTGAACCCTACCTTTTGAACGGCTGTATGACAATGCTGCTCCCACATAGTACCAGCATCGGGATGCCCAGGCGACAAACTGGACGGTGGTACTTATGACGGTTAGAGGAGGGATGCCATGCTTCGTCGGGTAGTTCAACCCAACATGGAGTTCCTGACAACTTCGCTTGAATGTATGCCTGGATCGCATCCGCCATCTGCACGTCATGTCCAGGTAGGCACCCGTAGTAGTCCGCCCAACGCTATGCGTCGAACGTTGCTGGTGAATTGCCCAAGTCCTGGAACAATGCCGCTTCCATGTTTTGGTCTTTGACCTGATCGCCCAAGAGCACACCACGTCCTTTGAACTTCCTTGCTGGGTCGTCCTCCTTGAGCTGATAGTTCTTTTCATAAATAAGTCCATGGACACGAGCCATATGAACTTTTTCTCCCTTCTTCTTGGCTTCTGCAACGATGTCGTCGTACTCACGAGTGGTGGTAAAGTCGAATACTTCTTGATCCCACAATCCCTTCCACTCTTTCATGAATGCTTCCATCGCTTTAGGATTGCCCAGCATTTCTTTGCGAGTGACCGGTCGTGTAACCATAGCGTTGAAGCACGACTTGACGTTGGGGTTCTTTTCTCTATGTTCCAAAACCGCTGATGTAGTGCACGGCATAGACGGGATCCAATCCTCATCGAAAACCATGTGGGCAGGTACCGCTGGAACTACATCCGCCAAGAACACATCTTGCGCGTATGCATCCGACATTCCTTCGGCCCATGCCCACACCTCATCATCTCCGACTTGCGTGTTGAGCTTCAGGTCAATCGCACTGCACTGCATGATCTTGGGGAAAATCATTTGCTCTAGCAGGTCCTTGGACACCTTCTGTCCCATCGCGGCTTTCTTCCTATCCTTCTTTGCCAAACGAGCCTTGTCCCGTTTATCTTTCTTGTACGCAGCTTTCTTTTCTGCCTCACCCATCTTCTTCCAGTCTTCAGGAGTATACCTGCGGATGGGTCTACGCGAAGGTAGGATACGTCTCCCATCACTGCCGACTTTGTACGGCACACCCCGTTTGTCAATCTTGCATGCTTCCCCATCATCATTCAAGTAGATCTTGCCATCCCCTTTCACGCCAGAACCCCAGTGCTCCATATCCTCAGGCGCTAGCTTCTTCTCTTTCAGGATCTTGATGATCTCCCCAGGTTCTTCACTATCACCTTTGGGAATGAGTCTTCCTGCTGGGCCGGCTTCGTCCTGTGATCGTCGGTCCTCACTTGCATCTGGTGGTGGCGTAGCCGGAGGTGGTAGCGGTGGCAATATGCCTGCTGCTTCACGTTCAGCTCTCTCTAGAATCTTGTCACCGATAGCGTCAATGGCGATCTCCTCATCTCCTCGATCGGGTCCATCTGGCTTCTCATCATCGGACAACTCGATGTCAGCCAGATCGGGATCTTCGAGCTCTCCGGGATCAGGAGGTGGATGTCCATTATCCAGTTCATCTCCTCCCTGACCTCCACTAGGTGGCCGGTCTGGGGCATCATCATCATCACCAAAGTCTTTGATCTCTTTCCCGTCAAGGTGTACATTGTCCTTGAGTCCTTCGAGAGTCTCGTTCATCTTCTCGTACTCCGCTTTGAGGGGAAAGGTAATCTCTTTTGGTAGATGAATCACCTCAGTCTGATAAGGTTGAGCAAGCTTTCGTGGCACTGCCGCATCCATAGACAGATTCACGTTAGCAAACTCCTTCATGTCCCAAACTCGATACTTTCGGGACCAACTTTGTCCTGTAGTCACCACATATCCCGCGAACACGCCGGGGATCCCTTTCGGATCAAATTTGTGGCTATAGGTCTTGTCCCTTGTATCCGTGGGTTTGAAGAATACCTTTGCGCCAAATGGTATAGCCTTCCCCTTGAAGTCATCGCCAGTCATGCGCTTCCATGCTGAATCACCGTCGCCCTCAACGTCCTCGATGTTTAGGTTGTGTGTAACACAATTCAACGCGAAACTCCAATACTGCGCTGGTAATCCTGCATGTAGCATGGCCGTTGCCACGGTGTTGATGATTTCCTGATTTGCTCTTTCCGCAAGAGAATTGTTGTTGGGCTTCCCCGGAAGTGAGTGATCCAGCGGAATCCTCAATTCGCTCATCGCTGCCTCGAATTCGGGTGCAATGTCACTGTAGGCCATCTTGACTTTCCGTCTCCCAATCAGCCTTTTGAGCGCACTGACGACCTGCTCTGTATGTCTTGATTCAGTCGGAATTGCAGCGATCATTTTCGTCGCTACGTCCCGGATGACCAAAACTTCTCTTGCACCATCGTCAATCCCGAGTCCTGCATCAGCAGCCTTTCGCATGTCGAGGAAATCGAACGTGGTCAAATCACCCCACGACTTCAACTCTCTCTGGAATGCACCTCGTCGAGTGCGGAAATGCTTCATCTTCGCTCGAATGCATGATTCACAATACGGATTACGATAACGATGTGTGCACAAGTGTGCGAGAGTGTTAGCCTCGGCTTTGAGAGTACCGATCTTTGCTTTCCTTGGCGGNTTCGCTCGAATGCATGATTCACAATACGGATTACGATAACGATGTGTGCACAAGTGTGCGAGAGTGTTAGCCTCGGCTTTGAGAGTACCGATCTTTGCTTTCCTTGGCGGTGCTCCTTCGCCTTCGACTTGTATCTCCCGATCATCGTCGTCTTCACGAAGAGGATCATCCCCAATACCTCCCCCAGGAGGGTCGGGCGGTCGCCCTGCCTCATCGGAGGGTACTTCTTCATCAGGTACTTCATGGGGATCAGGGTCAGGCAATCGAGCAAGCTCTTCACCGTCTCCTTCTTCACCGTCACTTTCACCTGGAACGGCCTGTGCAGCCGCAGCTACTTCTCCTTTGTTGCGATCGATGTTGAGCACCTCAAGTACAGCGGTAGCCTCGTCATCGTCATGAGCGAGAGATTTGCTGCTTCCAACCCGGACGTATGGGATGTCACCATTCACAAACAGTGAAATGCGCTTCCCATCAGGATCAATCATAAAAGGTTCCCGTCCTGGTGGCCAAATGAAACTGTAATTCTGATTCATGCATCGCTTGCCAACNGGATCAATCATAAAAGGTTCCCGTCCTGGTGGCCAAATGAAACTGTAATTCTGATTCATGCATCGCTTGCCAACTGACAACACTGATGGTGTGTCACCGAGCACATAGGCATTGATCGGTTCCTTGAAGGAATCTGCTTGGAAGTTGGATACCAAATCTGTATCTGTGATGCCATTCGCAGTTTGAAACGAAATCGGTTCCGGAGTGACCAATGTTTCAAGATCATGTCTTTCAATCTTCTTCTTCGATATCAGATCATGACCACACCCAGTGTCCATGAGAAACTTGATCTTCTTGCGTAGGATGACAGGTTGAACCATGCAGCGGAACACGCCTTTGTCAATGACCTTCTTGCTATCCACCGCGGTCAGGTTCCTTTCCATGATCTGGTCCTCACCGTCATAGAACGCTACTTCCGCAACTTGAGACGTTCCCGGCAATCTCACATAAGTGATTCGATCACCATCTTCTTCATCATCGACCATGTCCTTCATGATCTGCGCCTTGAGACGTGCTTTGTGCTTCGCGAACTCCAACTCGGTTGCTCGATCAGCACCATTCACCATTGACGCCACGTCAACCTTGACCACTGCTTGACCCCTGTCCTTGTAGGATCTTCGCGGTTTGGTGGACTGAAACCTCACATCTTTGGTGAACGAAACTTGCCGATGCTTTGGCAATTTGGTCGGCGATGCCCTCCCAAATGCCTCATCATCGGTTGAACAATCAGAATCCACATCACTGTCAATAGAAGAGCATTCCGACTCGTCATCCGCAATGTACGAGGACCTCTTCCAAATAGCAGGTGCGGATGGATTCCACGCACGGCACATGCGAATCGCAGGCGCGGCCGGCTTAGCTTTGGACTTCACGGCTTTCTTAGCTGCGGCGCCGGGCTCGGACTTGGCCTTTGCCTCTGCTTTCGCTTTAGCCTTCGCTTCAGCTTTTGCCTCTGCTTTTGCTGCTGGAGTGGCAGGGGCTGCTTCATGCTTGAAAGGGCAATTCTCGCGAGAGCAGGATCCTTTTTTTCCCAGCTCTACCCTGCACTGACCCAATCAGCCGGCGGAGCGCAAGGCGTTGGCGCAGCTGCGGAGAGAGAAAAATGAGCATCAGAAATCTCGTCTGTGAGCTGCTTCGTACATAACTTCATCTTCAATAGTTGAACCAGTATAGTTGAAATTTGATAACCTCTGCTCATACACAAACTTCTTTGCGAAATGCAGCCAGTTCTGTCTGGGGCGACCACATCTGCGTTTTCCNAACCAGTATAGTTGAAATTTGATAACCTCTGCTCATACACAAACTTCTTTGCGAAATGCAGCCAGTTCTGTCTGGGGCGACCACATCTGCGTTTTCCATAGTCAATTCTACAAGCAGTGCCCGGTAGAAACGAGATTTGTCGCGTTGGGTCTTCGTTACCTGATCTTAGCACATGTCCTAACAGTTTGGCCCTACGCTCTTGATGGTAGTTGCTAAATGAAGCGATTTTCCTGCGGTCACCCCTCGTCGGAAAAGCTGCGGCTGTAGCAGCCTCCAAAAGTTTCTTGTTCGTGTTTGCTCTGTTGATGAAGGTAGAGGGCATTCCTAGGATTCTACGCAAACTTCTGTATTGGAAAGCGTCGATTCTCTTGTACATAGCTTGAGTGAGATGAACAGTCTCTAAACCGTACAACAGCTTACTACGTATAATGGCATCGAATACGATCAATTTCCATTTTTTGCTGGCACACGTTGCTTTCCAATACGAGCTGAGCTTAAACCATGCGCGGCGAACCTCTTGAATCTTGTTCAATATTTCATGTTGAATGTTCACTTCTTGGTTTAGCTCATTGCCCAAGTATGTAGCCTCAGAGCACTTCGTTAATGCGGAGCCGTCTGCAAAGTGAATCCTTCCGTCATTATTCATAGGGATCGCCACGCATTTTCCTCTATTGAGGTGTAGACCATACTGCTGAGAGATCTTTTCTGTGAGACTGAGAAGCTCGTTCAGTCCCCGGTTTGATAGCGAGAAAAGAATTGTATCATCAGCATAATACACCATATCGTAGTCAAGACCTGGAATCCGATTGTTAATAACATGGCAACTGACAGCTTCTCTGATATCTGTGTCTACACAAGTCATGACCATCACAAATAAAAAGGGTGAAAGGGGACATCCTTGACGGATGCCTGACGATTGTACTTTCGTTTGGGAGGTACCGTATTCGTCTTTGACATAAAACTCAGGCTTTCGATAACAGTCTTGTATCACATCTAAGTAGTGATCAGGGAAGCCTAATCTACTCAAAGATAAGATCAGTTTATCGTGCTGGACTTTATCGAAAGCCTTTTCCCAATCCAACAATGCAAGACTCAGTGTTGATGAAGTTGACTCTGCAAAATCTTGTATACGTCTAACAATATAGATAGCATGAGCTGTCGACATAGCGGTTCGAAAACCGAACTGAGTCTTTGCAATGTGACGGGAAACTGCAGTTTGCATTCGGGACCGGATCATCATCATGTAGATTTTGTAGGCGCTGTTTAAGAGCGATATAGGTCTGTAATTTGCGGCAACACTTATAAATAGGGACAACTCTGGCGAAGAAGAGGTCTTGTGGCGCCTTCCTATCACTCCACCAAGTATTAATCAATGTGAGGAGAAGCAACCTGTTATCTCTATCCAACCATTTAATAAGCTCCATGACGATGCCATCCGGTCCCGGTTGTTTGTTTGATTTCGTACTTTTGATGGCTTCATTCAGTGCTTCTATAGAGAAATTTCCAATGGGCGCGTCATTGTCTTCCACAATTTTGCTAGTGTTAGAAACATTCTCCTGAGAGATGTTCTTCCAGTGTTCATTCGCAAGATATTCAGCAATGGTTTCTGCACGTTGAACTAGTGGTACATGTGTTCCCGACTGATTCTTCATTTTCACAAATTGAGGCACGAATTTTTTTCCGTAGTTAGTTGACTGCTTTCCACATCTTTTTCTTAGACTTGTCATCAGGGTTGTCTTTAAATCTGTCTATAAGGTCCCTTTGTTTATCCACCTTTGCATCTTTCGCTATTTCTTTGTTCAGCTGTCTGATGTCTTTGTTCGTAGCACCGTTTTCTCTCATGTCATTGCGCGCCTTGATCTTTTTCCAAGTTTCTTTGGATAGATATGGTTTTTTCTTGTCTGGAGGAATTTTTTCCAAACATTTCTGCGCTGCGTCTGCGATGACGGTCGTGATAAGTGGTAAGGACATAACGTCATTACCAGTCAGATTCTCGTTGATGTATTTATTGTATTTCACCCATCTGTCTTGCGTCGGTTTGTAATATCTAGATGTTTTTTCTTTATCATAATGTTTGGATATGAAAGCGGATACCTTGATTTGTGCCTCCAGCACAAAATGGTCAGAATCAAAATAAATGTCTTTCCTACTCTGTGTATTTAGTACGCAGCTTTTCCATTCACATCCTGCGAGCCAAAAGTCAATTTGAGCAAATATTACAGCATCAAAAGGAGGACCTGCCTCGACTGTAGTGTCACACGCGGTGTTTTGGATTTTGCATTTGTATGTGATTAGCCTATCAGGTGTTTTGGAGAACGTTGTGTTCAAAATCTTTAATGAATGAAGTTTTGCAAATCCGAGAAACAAAGCTCTGCTTTCCTTCGTCTTGTCATTCATTGTGTTCAAGTACTCCATGCCTCTGCCCAAAATGTAAGGACCACAAACGTCAGCATCTACCTCCCTCACATGATGTATACGTGCGTTGAAGTCTCCACCGACATAATAAATGCCGTTTCATCAGATAGCTGATTGTAGAACATCTCTTTCGTTTCAATTTCGTGCAAACTATGAGGTGCGTATGCTGCAATAAATGAGATGTCAGAGCCGTGGGCTTGAAACGTGACTTTCATAATTCTACCATTTAGTGGTTTGACTTCTTTCAAAGCACCCGCTAGCGTATTCTTTATGACAATAGCTACACCGGCATTCTCAAAACCTGGAGCTAATCTATAGTTTATGCCTTGTGGTTGTCCTTTTCCTCGTCCTTTGTTCTGCTCTCTTCGTTTATCTTCTTTTTCTTTGACTTTCGGGTCTATATCGGTACTAAAGAAACAGGTGTAATCGTTCCTTTTTTCACAGCCACACGTATTGACATTCGTTTCGCTAAGCAACATAATTTCATAATTGTGTTTGCGCATGATATCAACCACCACTTCTCTTTTTGTCATCTTGTTAAGCCCTCGAACGTTTAGGCTAGCAGCTTTCAGATTTCTACCGATTTTGAGCGGGTTTGATTTGGCTGCGAGAGCAGGATCCTGTCTTCCGGGAAGTGGAACATATTTGATTTCCGGATCGTCCTGATGGACTTGGCGTCCTTGAGCGAGAAGGTGTCTCAGGAGTCTTCTTGGAATGACTGAATGGACACTTGTCACCATTCCTACAACCGGCATCGGTGAAGTGAAACTTGCACCGGATGTGCTTCTTGCTCTTGTCGGGCTTGGAATCAGTAGACGTACTCCTTGTATTCTTCTTGGGCTTCGCTTTCCCTTTGGCATGCGCCTTTGCTTTGCTCTGTGGAAGCACCGGAGCTGCATCATCTGGTTTTCCATTACCCTTGTTAGGCTTTCCACCAGGTAGGGGGTGGCGGTGTAGGTTTGGCTGGAGCAGCAAGGAGGTCCTTTCCCTCCAGCATCTGGCGTAAGCCAATCTGCGTCTGTGTCAAGTTGGATTGCTCTCGTCTCCTCATGATGGTCCGATCGATGATGTTCATGAGATGCTTATAGGAGCGTTTCGGATCATCATAAGTCAAGTTCTCATAGTGCAATCCTAGCTCAAACTTCATGCCTGGGGAGTCTTTGATCTTGCTGTGTAGTAGGTCACGTAGCGCCATCTCGGAAGGAACATCCTCCGGTCGCATACGGCTGAGAATCTCCAGCCATGTCTGTTTGAACTGATGCAACTTGTTGTCGCCTTGGAACTGCAATTTCACGAGGTAGTCTAGGGACACAATCATGTCCAATCTATCGCGAGTCCTGAAACTTTCGTACATCATCGCGATGATCTGTCTCCCTTTGATGATCTTTCCATCGTACGATCGAACATAGCCGTTCGCCTTCCGGTTGACCTCGAGGTAGAGTTCTGCGGCTTTGTCGCTACCTGCGCGAAGCATGGCTGACATTGCAACCCCAAGTTTAACATCAATGCCTCTGAACTTCTTATGTCCGGAATCATTCAAGGCTTCGATGTCAGGGTTTGGACGGAAGGCCGGACTCAGCCATTTCATCCATTCCTCTTGATTNCTGAACTTCTTATGTCCGGAATCATTCAAGGCTTCGATGTCAGGGTTTGGACGGAAGGCCGGACTCAGCCATTTCATCCATTCCTCTTGATTGGGATCCGCGCATGCACTCAGAACATTTGCCAAACATTGAGACATCCAGCTGTCCAGATGGGTTACCGTGGGGAAAGGAGGAACCACGACTTTGTCAGCTTCCCGACGTGAAATCTTGACATCGGTATATTCAGGGTCATCACCTCCATCTGGATCTTCTCCATCCGGTGGATCAGAACCAGGACCTCGTCGTCCTCGTTTTGAAGGACTTCCTCCNTCGGTATATTCAGGGTCATCACCTCCATCTGGATCTTCTCCATCCGGTGGATCAGAACCAGGACCTCGTCGTCCTCGTTTTGAAGGACTTCCTCCTGGACTCCCATCATCAGGTCCAGGGACGGGTCCACCGCTATGTGCATCGTGGGAACCTTCGTCGTCATGATCACCTTCATCTTCCTCCTCTTCCTCAGCTTCCGCATCCGCCGGTGCCTGTAAGTTCTCAGCCATCAACCTCCATTCGTCGCGGTCGATTCGAAGACGTTGTTCAGCCTTTTGGGCCTTTTGCATCTCGTCACGCATCTCCTCGATCTGTTGCAATTGTTCCAATGCTGATACTCGAGCAGCGTGAGCAGGATCAACAGTAGACGCCGCGGCGTGTTCGGACGAAGGGTCACCATCATAACTGACACCCTTGACAGCGGTAGTAGAGGAAGATGATGTCACTCTCTCTCTCATTCCCAGCGTCATGAGTAGGTCCCGAAGTTGTCGATCACGAACGGCTTTTGCGTCTTCCGAAGTTGTGGTAACACTCTTTTCCGGAGAGGAAGGTGATGATGCCGCACGCTGCGCGAAGCGCTCGGGTGCTCGGCTATCAGCACGAGGCACAAGGTGCTCAGGCGCTGTCCCTTCCGTCGTGTGCTGGGAACTCCCCACGAAGTTGAACACTTCACGATTGACCGGACTTCGGTGACTAGGCGTATGTACCTCAGGGGATCGTATCTCAGCACCTACCGGAAAAGCTTGCACTCTGTCNTTGACCGGACTTCGGTGACTAGGCGTATGTACCTCAGGGGATCGTATCTCAGCACCTACCGGAAAAGCTTGCACTCTGTCCCTACTCACACATTCCCAGCCCGATTCAGTAGTTCTCGATGAGATGGGTATGCTTGACGATGGCTGCCGAAAACCTTGGTGAGCATTTCTAGCTGCCTCGAGCTCGCTCAGCGTCCTGGCTTGCACGTCTTCCTGCAACTTCAATGCTCTCCTTAGCTCATTCAGCTCGCCATGCAAAGTTGGCAACGTATGCTTGGCGTTGTTCTCCACTTGCCACAATTGCTCCTCAGCGTTTTGCATCCTTTGCATTGCCATGCTTCGGAACTCCTCTTCTTCACCAAGACGATTACGAAGATGTTGCTGCTCTTGAAAACCAGCTCCAATTCGATCATGAAGATGTTGATGTTGTCGTAGCCCCTCAGTTCGAAGACTCACGACCTCACCAGCAGCGACAATCTCCTCGCTCTTGACCAGCTGAAGATGTTCCTTTAATGTCATAAGGGCATGTTCTGAGCTTGCCGCATTNCGTAGCCCCTCAGTTCGAAGACTCACGACCTCACCAGCAGCGACAATCTCCTCGCTCTTGACCAGCTGAAGATGTTCCTTTAATGTCATAAGGGCATGTTCTGAGCTTGCCGCATTCGCTCGTAAGCGAAGACTTTCCCTGGCTTGTGTGTGGAGTTCGGACGTCAACATTTCATACTCCTTGGCCATAACCACGCCATCGCCCTGACTCCTTTCTTCGATGTGCGCCAGGTTCTGGGCAGTTGCGTTTCGTTCTTGATGAAGTCGCTGTACTAGCTCTTACGCAACGAGGTGGTCTTGATGCCTTTGAGCCTGACTTTGTTCGTTGATCCTTGCCACAGCCAATTCGAAGTCGTTCTTCATCCCTTGATTGACATTATTCATGTGCTGCATAGCCAGACATGCTGTATCACGTTGTCGTTCCAGCTCTTGAATCCTGATCTCCGATCCCTCATCTTCTTGTTGCATTTCCTTCATCTCAGAGACCAAATTTTGAATGACACCCTCGAACTTCTGGATCTCGCTTTGATGGTACATCGGTTGTAACATACGTGCTGACTCAAGCTGATCCCGAATGCTCAAGCGAATGCCTTCTCCATGCTCTCCGGCGGGTGAAGGTAACTGAACAGGCGAAGTATCTTCAATCGCCGGAATCGTATCCATGGTCACGTCGTTGGAATGGGTCAAAGCCAAAGGCCCCGGTTGTTCATCCGTCTCGGATGACATGATCCTCCGACCGGTAGTCGTCTGGCTTCTTCCTCGCACCTTGGTCGAACCCCGCGATCTTCGTGAAGAAGAACTTCTAGATGAGCTCGGTTTGGAAACTCTGTCCGTTGCTTTGGGGCTCTTCTCTTTCTTTTTCGCCGTCATTCTCACTGCTTGCATCACAGGCATGTTTGGTGCAGCGCTGTCTCGACCATTGCCCTTTGCTGCCCTTGATCCTAAGGATGTTGGACGCGAAGGTGTAGATGCTCTCGATGCGTTCTTCGCCTTGGGGACCGTCTTTGGGGTAACCACCGAAGCAGGTCTTGCTTTGTCCTCTTCAGTAGAGCTGTCAATAGACTGCATCGCAACCTCCTCAGCAGTGGATTCTCCAGCTGCCGGGGCTGCAACTGCACCGCCAAAGGTCCATGTCGTATCTTGACTCGACCCGGAATTCATCGTTGATGTGGTAGAGCAAGTACCAAGTGTACGTGTAGGCAGAGCCTACGGCTGATAACCTGCGTGAGGTTGGGGTACCGATGATACCGTGTATCTCGTACTTGATGCTGTTGATGCTCTCCTCACCAGAGCTTTTAAGTGATCTTGTGGTTGCCTTTCACGTATGGTTTGGTACACAGNTGCGTGAGGTTGGGGTACCGATGATACCGTGTATCTCGTACTTGATGCTGTTGATGCTCTCCTCACCAGAGCTTTTAAGTGATCTTGTGGTTGCCTTTCACGTATGGTTTGGTACACAGCCACAATGATGATGATACGCAAGCTCTCCGTCACGCAGGCACTCTCGGACTCCTTTTTCTCGCAACACGAGCAGGATCGAGATCTCTTTGCTTCGGGATAGCTCTTGCTCTTCAGGGTATGCACAAGCGGGCTAGTTTGGCTAGCTAGCATGTACTCTTGAGTCATAGGCTTGAGCCAAAGTTGCGTTGTATGCGGAGCATATGTTACAGGAGGCAAGGTTCGCGAAGCGAGACCTTGTTCCTTGTNCGGGCTAGTTTGGCTAGCTAGCATGTACTCTTGAGTCATAGGCTTGAGCCAAAGTTGCGTTGTATGCGGAGCATATGTTACAGGAGGCAAGGTTCGCGAAGCGAGACCTTGTTCCTTGTGTTGAGCAAGGTCCACAAGGTGGCCTCTTGCTTTATGCACATAGTACATCATAGCTCAGATTGCGATACCAACGAATTGGACGAGGCATCGAGGTCCGTTCGCACCGATAAGAACCCTAATAGCCCTAAACCCTAAACCCTAAAACCCTAAACCCCAAACCCTAAACCTTAAAACCCTAAACGCCTAAACTCACAGCCTGGAAACTTTAATGCCTAGGGGCGGTTCGTCCACATTGGGACGTTGCCGACTCGCAGTCTGTGGAGGACCTGCATGTTGCGATGGGTTTGGGGTTTTGGGTTTATGATTTAGTAGGGTTTAGGGTCTAACATCTAGGATTTAGGGTTCTAGACGTTGCACCCGTTGCGCTGAAACCGGATGCGACATGTACTCACTACTGTCGATCCCAAGGACAATGGCACAGAAGATCATTGATTCTGGGGGCCAGCCTCGTCACAAATACAACGTCTTTCAGAACAACTGCATCGACTTTTGTCACAAAAGTCGATGCAGTTGTTCTGAAAGCCGTTGTAGCTTCGGCCCTCCCACGTTCCTGCCTGCAGCTTCCACACGTCTTTGCAAGCATGCTTTGCCAAATGCAGAATGCAAAGAGAGGTGCTCACGGCATCAAAACCCTCTTGTTGCAGCAGAGCATCCAGGCATTGGAAAAACTTGTCGAGCTCGCGCTTCGAGAGTGTTGTAGTGCCCCTCGCGTAAGATCAGGGATTCGCTACTCAAGGGAGCTTCAAGAGACCCTACTTGAAGGGGCAGGGGACTTGGTAAGTAGGTTATAAGTAGAGTTATAAGTGCTCTAAATGGAGTTACTGCAACTATAACCCTACTTACAACCAACTTACTGAGTCCCACACCCCTTCAAGTATCTATTTTTGTCAGAGCTTCAACTACCATCCCAAGCCTGCAGAGATACATGGGCTTGTTTTAGCAACCAGCCGCCCTCCCCCTGCAACGAGTCCAAAGCTCCGAACACTCCAGCCCCACTCCCGGAACGCCGGCTGCAGTTTCACGTCGGCAGCCAGGGGCCAAGGACAAGCAGCAAAGCGAGATTGCTGAAACAAAGGGTTTGCTGCAAAGACATAACCTTCGGATGATCTGCCGCGTCTGCTTCATGCAAGACCAGCTAGACGCTCAATGCGCCGATGTCAAAGCTTGTATTGCGATGTGTGAACCTAGTCCTCGCCCGAGGCCTGTGATTGATGTGATTTACTCTCTGGTTAAAGCCTTAGCCCGAAATCATCTTGCAACATCTAGAACCCCATTGCACGCTGCCCAGGCGCATTGGGATGCTCTCGCGGAAATGGTGCATCTCGGCACCACGCGGCTTGTGGCGGCAGACACCGCTGCCGCTAAGAGTGGCTCCGAAAGCCCACCTCGCTGAATCCCCGAGCAAGCTCACTAACAAAACCATGACGAAACGTCAAGTCTGCAGATCTGAAACTTCTCCAAAACCTTGGCATTTGCTGTTAAATGCGGCCCTTCAGCGTGGACACTGGAGGCCGCGCTGAGCTCTATGATAATCCCTTAGACNACTCAAATGGTAAAGTCTGGTCAGCCCCTGGGTGAACGCAGGAAACACACCCGTGTGAGCTCTCGACATTCTGTCTGCAGGGCCCTAAGCTCGAAGTCTAGATTGTCTTCAATGCAAGATTCGACCGGACCTTGCCCTTTGTCCCAATATCCACCTATATAGAAACTCGACCTGCTATCCTTCAGCAGCTCAGGCACTCTTCATCTCCCACTTGCACGCCCACGTGGAAGAAGCCACCGAGTTTGATCTCGGAGTCTAGCAATGTCGGCTGGCTTATATAATAGCTTGTAGTACATATGGTGTATAATTACATAATATGAAATATATTGTATATATGGTTTATAGACTATATAAGATGTAACAGAATAGAATAGACCAGAACACAACAAACACATGACGTATATAAATATGATTTATATATAATATGGCTTTTAAATATAGCATTTTATATGTAATCTGTTACAAATATATATATATATATATATATACATTAAAATTATATTATAACATAGTACAGTATATTATATGATACATAACTTTTAATATAATAGGGTGCTTCCAGGAAAAAGTGCTCCCGCCCCAAGT
The DNA here is from genome assembly GCA_003297005.1 of Symbiodinium sp. clade A Y106. Lineage (NCBI taxonomy): Eukaryota > Dinophyceae > Suessiales > Symbiodiniaceae > Symbiodinium > Symbiodinium sp. clade A. The sequence continues at coordinate 56,379 of BGNK01001398.1, read as the reverse complement.
TGGGTCGGCCGGTCAAAACGCGGCCTGGTCGCAGGGGCGTTCTGGTAAGCGAACAAGGCGTTGAACCACTGCACCTGATTCAGTGTGGTGCTGAAACCGTGACATGCAACGTGCACAACTCGAGATCCCACACACCTGCACATTGGAGTCTCATAATCTACCTCAAACCTCTTCTCGAAACACAGCAAGCAACGACAATGACTGCACCGAAATTGCTAAACAACTCCACTTCTGAAACTGACTCCCAGGTGCGAACTCCCACTGCGACACGTCATAGACGTTCAAAGTGATCTCAATGCCGCAGGCCTGGAAACGTGATCGCCGCAAGGCTGGAAGATTCAACAAAGAAGCGTTTTAAATTGAGTTTATGCCCAGGGTGTGGGGGTTCCTTATTACATGTATAGTATAATATACCCCAAACCACTATTCTAACTACTAAGGTCACTAGATTGTGCCGGAGGTGTTTGCGCAGCCTAGACCCTAAAGCGTAAACTTCACCCTAAACCCTAAACCGCTGCAAGGCTCAAAGAGCAAATCTATATCCAGCTATCGGTGCGTGCGTCTCGGAGATACGTCCGGATGTACAGTTCGGGCGGTTTAGGGTTTAGGGTTATGGGGTTAGGGCTATGATTGGAGTTTGGGGTTTCGGGCTTAGGGGTTTAGGAGTTTAGGGGTTTAGGGTGTAAGGTTTAAGGCTTGGGGTGTAGGGTTTAGGGTGGCAGCCCCAAAACACAAACCCCAGTATCCAGGCCCCTATTATATTGGGAGGACTCTCGGGCTTGTAGGCTTGGAGACTCAGAAGCTCACGGGACTTAGTAGGAAAGTTCCAGGTTGTTGGAGAGCTTTCAGGCTTGGGGTTCAGGGTTGTAGGGTTTGGGGTTGAGGGTTACGGTCCCTAACTCCTCTAGAGCCCTTGCAAACCCTTCTGAAATCAGGGTCTCGAATTTCGCCAGAGCTCGAGGTCATGGGACTCTGATGCTCCCTTCGAGCTCAAGAGAGATTGAGTATGGGTTAACTGCTTACTCAAGGGCTTTGAGGCTTCGGTTTCTCCGGTGTAGGCGTAGTTGTCCAGTTTCTAAGTTTCGAGAACGAGAACCTTTCCCTTGAGAACTTCAAACCCGGGAGGTACACACGTCTCCCACCTGAAACCCTGAACCCTGATCCACAACTCTCTTACCACCAATGAGCGTCTACCCCTGTGATCCTTCACCTAAAACCAACTGCTGAGGAGAGTCTCCTGTATTCATAGATGCTCTTAAGCTCTCTTGCGACAGACGGTTCAGGGTTTTAGGGTACAGGGCTTAGGGGACTGATCAGGGATTTAGGGTTTAGCGAGCCTTAAGCCACAAAAACCCCTAACACCCGGGCCTGATGGTCCATCTCCGCTTCCTGAGCAGACCTCCAAGGAATTGAACGGTCTCTGGGGATATTTGAAGGCTCAAGGGTTATAAGTAGGGCGATCCCCAGTTTACAACCGACATACCACATTACTAGATCGAAGTTGGAACATGGATTGAGAATGAGGAGTGCTGGGATTTCCCGTGTGTCAACCCTCAACCCTAAGCCCAAAACCCTGTTGCAAAAAGGGCATGAGGGTGACTTTCTGAACTCCAACGAGTTGGACTCCGCTCGCCGGGTCTTGCAATTGCAATTGCATTTAGGGATCTAAGGGTTTGGGGTTCGGGGTTCAAGACTGAAAGCCAGGAATAGTTGGAATAAGGCTTGAGGTCACAGTTTCTCGAGAACGATCGAAATAGCTGAAGAAATCTGGCTTAATGTTGGCGCTTTCAACCATTATTGAGAATCCGGCTTACAGGGCTTGCGAAACTGTGACTGGGTTTTAGGATGTTGAAAACTTGTTTGGGTGTGGGGCATTTGCGGCTTTGTGCATGGGGCACAGCGCCAAGGACAAAGCTATTTCTTCAGAGAAAAGTTAAGTTTGTAGAGTGTGTAAGCGCGCAATCAGCATTGAAGACCAGCTCCTTTAGCACAAGAACACGTTTCGAGGGCGAGGATTTACATTCTAAGGCTCATAGAGCTTAGGACTGAAGGGAGTAACAGTCTAAGACGTAGAGTTTCGGGTTCAGGTTTGCTGGGAGACCTGCGATTACAGAATAGAAAGATGGTCCTAAATCCTGAACCCTAANAGAGTTTCGGGTTCAGGTTTGCTGGGAGACCTGCGATTACAGAATAGAAAGATGGTCCTAAATCCTGAACCCTAAACCCATTAAGGATCCGAAGCGATGCGCCCCAAATCCCGGCACTGAGAGTTTGAGGTGCAGGATTTTGGCGAAGGTCGAAGGCTCTTCGGGTTGAGGGTTTGGGGTTTAGGGGTTTAGGGGTTTACGGTGTAGGGCTTGAGTCTGAGGTCAGGAGCTTGGCAATTGCAACTGCTGTTGAACTGCGTTAGATTTTGAGTTTGCGGCTCAGACTGGAAGGTTGCATCGAGGAGCCCTGGCCCCGCAGCGTTGGAAGGCGCAAGGAAGCACACCAACCACAATAATAATTTAATGGCGTAAGAACCACAATGTCAACAGCAATCATCACCATCTTCTGCCACAGGCTGACCAACCCCGAAAAGCAAGCAGGACTATGTGCAGCCTAGTTGCTTCTGAGAATCTTGGGAACCATGTGGTAGCAACGATCTCTCTTCTTCCGGCACCTTCACAGAAAACGGACTATAGACCCTTCAGCCAGGCTCCATTAAAAGATTACGAATTGTCCAGGACCTTAATTATACTGGGAGGACTCTGGAGCTTTTGGGCTTTGGGGGACGGCTCAGTGCCCAGTGCTTCAGTAACCAGGCTAGTGAAGCGCTCAGTAGATAAAGCCGATAATTGAGGTACCTCTAACCCCCAACACCTATTTGCTGAGACCCACGACCCTAGACCCTAAACCCTACGCACGGCCCCTGAACCCTTAACCTAAGCTCGAGGCTTTATCTGGAGCCCTCTTCGAGTTCAGGCATTTAAGATTTAGGGTTTAGGGTTTAGGGCAAGCATTTAGGGTTTCGGGGCTTCGCACCCCACACACACGCAGACACACACACGCACGCACACGCACGCACGCACGCACGCACGCACGCACGCACACACACACACACACACGCCCCAAAGCCCTGAACAAGAGGGCTTCAGAGTTATGGCTTGGGCCTGCATGGTGTAGGCTTAGTTGTCCAGTTTTGTAGGTCTCAAAATTGCCGATTGCGAAGCACCCTAAACCTTAGATCCTACTATGGAGAAACCGATTAGAGGATCGGCCCCCATGTTGCAGATATGTAATGTACAATGCTGTCATATGAAAATCTGCACACGGACCAGAGAATCTGGTCGAGTTGCCGGATTTAGCCTTGAAGGCGAACACGCGGGCCAAGCTGCCCTGCGAGGTCCGTAGCATCTCTGCTGTTTCGAAGCGGGAGCGGGGGTTGAGCCGCATCAGCCAAACTTGCTGCTCCATCACTCACCTCAAAAAAATGTCCGCGACGATGCCGTAGAAGCTGGGTCGACGTTTCCCTGAAGCCAGACCGGCGCGGTGGTTGAGCCGCACACCACTGACCAGCTCTGCGGCACAGGAAATGCCGGACCCGCCGAACTTCGTACCCCCCTGTTAAGGGGGCCCGGGGGCACCACGTGGAGGCGGCGGATCGCTGCCCCCCTAACTCACCTGAAAAATAACCCGAGACCCTGACTTTATGAGAGCTTTCATAAATGGGAAAAGGGCTCAAGCTAGCATAGCTAGTAGCATTCGGGCCCAGGCGTTTGCAAAATCCCCAAGACGGGAACCTGTCAAAAAGGCAACCTATCCCAATCCCCTGTAATGGTGGTGCAGAGGGTATTCTGTTTGGATCCTTTTGAGGGATCTGGGTCTACATGCTTGCGCACCCAAGATAGTGTCCGGGTTTTAGGGCACAGGGTTTGGGTTTAGGGTTTAGGGTTTAGGGTTTGGTAAGAGTTCGTGGCCTGGGACATGGCGCCTGGGGTCTTAGAGGGTCTCAAGATTTAAGGTGTAGGGCTTTGCGGAGTGTGGTCTTGGGAATTATTGTTTAGGCGCTACATAATCCTGTCCCCGAAACTTGCACTGTCACACCACTGCCCACGGCGTCTCATAAACCCCTTCACCCGTTATTAAACATGTGCCCTCAATCCCGAAAGGAGACACGGCAATTAACCCTACTTGAAGGGGCAGGGGACTTAGTAAGTTGGTCATAAGTACGGTTACAATTAGGGTAACTCCATTAAGGGCACATTATAACTACTTACTAAGTCCCCTGCCCCTTCAAGTAAACCCCAAACGACAAAGCCTAAACATTAGACCCTGAACCTGAAAATGAAAAAGCCTTATATCATCTATCTACCCGAGGCCTTCACCCATAAAGTGCCCAAAACCCCGGCCACAAGACCCTGAGTTTGGGGATTCGCGAACCCCTAGCCAGCAAAACGAGACAATCCAGCCTCATTGCCCATATCTGAGGTGGGGCTCGTTGGCTCTTTCACAAACCTCGTTTAAAGATCCAAGGATTTCGGCTTCAAGAGTTAGGGTGTCGGATTTACATTTTGTTTTGGTTCAGGGCCTCCGGTTTAATACTGGGACGGCTTTGCAGGAATGGTCGACGGAGCTGATCTTATCTCGCTGCACATTCGTGTTCGGAGCATTCTTGGGGCTCCGGCATGTTCAGGGCTTGCGTTTCTATACCCGGGCTTTAGGATGTTGAAGACTATGCTAGAGCGCCCAGGGTGTCGGCCGTTTTGGGTTACCTTAAAATCTGAACCCTGCAACCAAACATAGATAATAGTAGACATGGCAACAAAGAGCCACAACAGCAGTCATCATGATCTTTTTCTGGCTTAGGCCAGCCAACAGCCAAAAAGCTTATCTGCTGCAGCCCAGTTGCTTCTGAAGGGCGTTCACCGTCTCGGATCCATGTGGTAGGGAGCTGCGGGCCTCTTCCATGGTTTATGGCGGGCCAAGCGTTTCGGATGAATTATGTACAGGTCTAGGGCTAACGGGTGACGCGTTAGGGTCACAGCCCTGTACTCGGTTCGGGTTTGGTAGAGGGTTTAGGAGTTCGTGGCCTGGGATATGGGGCCTGGGGTCTTAGAGGGTCTCAAGATTTAAAGTGTAGGGCTTTGCGGAGTGTGGTCTTGGGAATTATTGTTTAGGTGCTACATAATCCTGTCCCCGAAACTTACACTGTCACACCACTGCCCACGGCGTCTCAGAAACCCTTAACCCGTTGTTAAACATGTGCCCTCAATCCCGAAAGGAGCCACGGCAATTTACCCTAAACCCCGAACAACAAAGCCTAAACACTAGACCCTGAACCTGAAAAAAAACCTTATGTCATCTACCCGAGGCCTTCACCCATAAAGTGCCCGAAACCCCGGCCTCAAGACCCTGAGTTTACGGCTTCGCGAACCCCTAGCCAGCAAAACGAGACAATCCAGCCTCATCTGACGTGGGGCTCGTTGGCTCTTCCACAAACCTCCAGAAAGGCTCATGGCTTTCATGGGGATTTCTGTAGGGTTTGAGAGGGTTTTTATGAGGCGTAGGGCCAATCGAGTTTGGTTGAGGGTTTAGGGATGACGTAGCAACTCGGTCATAAGTTAATAAAGCCGTGCTACGGGCGGCAAGACAAGAACAAAATGTAGGGTACGGGTTACCGGACTGTCTGGCTCCAACGGTACGGGGAAGTCGGTTTAAGGAGCCAGGCTCCGCAACGCCGCGTCTTGCGAATCCAGTTTGGTTTCAAGATCCAAGGGTTTGGGCTTCAAGCGTTAGGGTGTCGGATTTACTTTTTGCTCTGGTCCAGGGCTTCCGGCTTAATACTGGGACAACTTTTCAGTAATGATCAGCGGAGCTTGGGCGCCTATGGTGTCGGCCGTTTTGGGTTACCTTAAAATCTGAACTCTGCAACCAAACATAGATAATAGTAGACATGGCAATTAAGAGCCACAATAGCGGTCATCATAATCTTGTTCTGGCTTAGGCACGCCAACCAACAGCCAAAAAGTTTATCTGCAGCCTAGTTGCTTCTGAGCGAAGCCATCGTCATTCGACGTGCTGCGGGCCTCTTCCATGGCTTATGGCGTGCCAAGCATGTCGGATGAATTATGTACAGGTTTAGGGCTAATGGGTCATGAGTTAGGGTCACAGCCCTGTTCTCCAGTCCCGTCAGCTCTAGATGCACTCGCAACAAGTGGTCATGCCACCTACGATGAACGTGCCAGCAACAGCATACGATGCATACTTATCAGGATCCTGCAGCGGGCTTGGACTCGTTCTTTCCAGTCTACGGTTTTCGGGAGCAACAAACATCTATATGGGAGTTTCCGAAAATAGGGGACCCTAATATGGTACCCAAAATAGTAGGATCCATATTCTTAGGACCCCCAAATAAGGTACTCCGAATTTTCGGAAACTCCCATAGAAACCCGCGACCCTCAGCTGAGACTCTACAGGGAATTCTGGGCAGCTTTCCTCTGACAACAGGGCTTTCGATGAAACAACTACCTTTGACGGTTCGAATCAACTTAGGAGCGGGCATTGTCTTGCGAGCCATCTTTGGGTGTTCATGTACTTCTAAAGCCACCTTCAACCATTTCCTCGGAATGAAGGTTTCGTGCTCCGAGTTGGGGCTACAGGCGGCAGCTTCTGCACTTACTTGTCCGGGGCACAGGGTAGTCTCATGAACCTTGAACAAAACAGAAACAAGGCATGCGAGAACCCCAGAACCCTAAAGCCTAAAACCCCGACCTCCTGGCCCATATGAGTCTCTTCCGAGGCAGCGCTCTTTGGCTCAGACCTCCAGAAAGAGGCTTTTTGTGCAGTGGCTGATGGATTCAAGGCTTGATTGAGGACTTCTATAGGGTCTTAAGGCGGACTGAGCAAGTAGGTCATAAGCAGCCCTGGTTAGGGCACATACCTACAACCCCAAATTACCACCCATAGATCGACAGTTGAAGCGTGGATCAACGATGATTAAATCGGGATCCCATACACCTTTAAACCCTAAGCCCCCCAAAACCATTTACCTAAAGGGCATCTCCGCAATGCCGTGTCCTGCGAACTCATTTAGGGTTTAGGGATTTAGGGTTTAGGGTTTATGGTTTAGGGATTAGGGTGTAGGGTTTAGGGTGTAGGATTTAGACTTCAATTCAAGGTTTCCCGCGTTGAAGCAATTGGAATAAGGCTTCGGGACGCAACCTCTGGAGAGTGATCGACTGAGCTGATCACATCACGCGGTACATTCGTGCTCGAAGCATTCTTGGGGCTCCAGCCTGTATAGCTTCCTCCCAACTTACCACAAGTACACATTTAGGTTTAGAGTCAAGGTTTCAGGGTTCAGGGCTTAAGCGCTTAAGCGTTTAAGAGCACAAGGGCTTAAGGGTTTCAGGCTTGGGGTTTCGGGTTTGAGGTTTCTGGGCGACTCTCGACGAAGAGAACGAACGATGAAAGGAGACAAAACAGGTCAATGTTCAGGACTCGAAACGATAAACCCTCAATCCTAAGATTTATTAAACTAACCAGTTTTCTCAGAACTCACAAGAAAGAAACACAATAAGTGTAATCATCATCCTGTTGCGCCTGAAAAGCTGACCAAAAGCCGTTATTTGCAGCCGAGCTACTGCTCAAGAAGATTCGACTTGTGGGATCCAGCTGATGGCGACAGCATGTCGTCATTTGCGTTGCCTTCCCCGCCGTCGCAGTTTTCCTTGCGCACGGGCATAGCACCAAAAGACTAAAACCCAGTCCAGCTTCCCAGAACAAAGTAGACCCCGAACATATGATAAACACACCCGCCCCCATCAACGGAAAAGCAAATCTACTTCCACGAAGCGCCAAATCTTGAACCCCAAAATCCTTCGTTTTGAGGGTTTGGCTGCTTAGCTACAAGGTTTGGGGCTTCTGGGTTATGTGTCGGGGTCACAGCCGTGTCCTCTCAGCTCTGTAGCGAAAAGACAGGCGGCGATGTCACATACAACGAACATGCCATTACTGCGTCTAGTTTTGAAGGCACTTTGCCTCCTCGCTGCAAGTGATGGTTTAGGGTCTAGAAGTTAGGGCTTAGTGCCCTAGGAAAGCTCATAAGCATGACAGCAATCATCATCGCTCTGATAACAACACTATCAGGGTTGTTAAACAGCCAGAACCCTAAACCCTAAACCGTGAAAACAATGCTAAACTGATAGATTCAACTACTCAACTCTTGGCTTGTATGGAACCCAAAACCCCAAATCCCAAATCCGAGACCGAGAAGCGTGTCAAACCCCAAATCCGAAATCCGAAAGCGTCAGTCCCTTCTAGGAGGCAAGGGGCTCGGAGATCTGTTTTCACGTCCATCGAAAACTCTTTGGTTTACGATTTCGGGTCTAGGGTTAGGGTTTTAGGAATTAGGGTTTAGGGTTTATGGCCCGCGAAACCCTGAACCCCAAGCCCTAACAACGAAAACCCGAAGGGAAAAGAGACCCCATTCCTTTCGCGAGGATGCTGGTAAGGATTCTGATGCTGAACATTGTGGCCCTTGGACTAGCGACTCGACCACCAAGCAATCTGGTACGATTTAGGGCTTAACGCTTCGGCAAAAGTCTAGGATAACCCGAGTTCCCACCCCTTCAGGTCCCCAAACCCTACCTCTTCAGGTCTTACCGAGGATCCCAGATTTTCCGACACTCGCTTCTTTTGGTAGGAACTCCGAAATGAGGTACCTCTGTGATTATATAATACAAGCAGAAATTTTGTTCCGGACCTTCGAAAACAGTGCAGCTGCTGTGTTGACAATGAGGTGTCTGGGCTGAAACCTTCCACCCTAAAAACTCCAGACTTGCCTGGTCGTTCAGGACTGCGATTGGCGCTCCCTTCGGAACGCACGGTTTGTCGTCTTATCCTAAACCCTAAATCTCAAACCCTTAGGGTTTCACCGAGGGTGGGTCTTCGGCTGGGAAAGGAATTCCTGAACCCTAAACATCCCTCAAACATAAAGTTCCCAACACGTCGGGCGCAGGGGAGGAGAGACTCTCGTCTTCCTTTCTAGGGTTCAGGGGCTAATTGGTCGTTGGCTGCCCGTGAAAGATAGAAGCCGCGCCTGAACAGTTGGAAATACAATTTCCTTTGGGTATGATTCTCATCGTCACTGTACTCTAATTCACCCCAAAACCCGATCTTCTAGCCCCTAAACCCTAAACCTGACACCCCTAAACCCTAAACCCCAGACCTTGCACACTATTTTTCAAGCACACACACACACATATCAAGCCTTCCAGTCGCCCCACTCCGAGTCGTTGAAGGAGGTCTTGCCAAACACCTCAAACCTGATTACGTGGGTTTCGGGGTCTCGGGTTCAGGGCTTGAGGGGTTTAGGGTGCAGGGTCCAGGGTTTAGAGGTTTAGGGATTAGGGGTTTAGGGTGTAGGGTTGAGTGATGCAGAGCCCTGCCAGCTGCTATGAGCCCTACATGTGAGCCCTGCGCTTGGCCTGGCCTTGCTGGTGAGCAGCACGGTGAGCAGGACTGGCAAAGCCCTCGGAACCAAGGATTTAGGGGTTTAGGGCTTAGGGTTTAGAGGGATCGCTTCAAGGAAGATCCTGGCCGCCTCTCCCTTGAGGGCGGAAGCTAAGCGGGGAGCATTGGCAAGCTGCCACCAGGCAGTCCATGGCGCACGCCAGTTTCGACCCGCGCACTTAGAGAATTGTCCTTATCGGCATGGTGAGGCATCCAGAACCTACTACAGGAGGTTAGGCCTTGAAAGACGGGTAATCGGTAATCACATGGCTCGAACAGCTCCGTACAGTTCTATAGTGTCAAAAAACCAGCTTCAAATCTAGAAACACCAAGAGAGATCGAAAAGCTGCACAACCTAAACCCTATAACATTCAACTCTGACACCCCCTAAGCTTCTACCCGAAGCCATAAGCCCTTCGAGACGGGGTATTTTGAGCGCTCGACACTTTCATTGTATGCTGCGCTCAAGTATTCCGAGTATCAGTATGAGCGGTACGGCGAGCTTTGATGCTGGTTCTATAGGTCAGTGCGATCTTCGGAACTTGGTTGCCAAAGCATGGCGTGACACCATGTCCAATGACTTGAGAAAACGAGGCTCACGGACGACTTGGGCTTGGGTCTTCGAGCATGTATCATGGTTAGGGTCGTAGATTTTGGGTCTGGCAATCCCTAAACCAGTAACCTTAAACCCTAAACCCTTGCAAAAGTTAGGGTCTGGAATAGTTATCCGGGCTGGGGATTGGGCATTCAGTGAAGGGCCCTGAAACAGGTCGCAAATCACCAATCTAAGGGGTTTACGAGGTTTTGGATAGGACCTCAATCTAAAGGGTCTAGGGTTCAGGGTCTAGGGGTTCAAGAATTAAGGGTTTCTGAAGCTGGTGCCTGCAAAGATGATCAATCTCAACAGCCTCTTCAAAGGCCTTTATAAGTCCTGAACAGTCCTTGGGATTTCTGGAGAGGGATCCCTTCTTAGAGTTCAGATTCCGGTGCCCGATAGCTCTGGCATCAGCGGTATTTTTTCTACTCGGGTTTGGGGCGTCGAATGCAGACGCTGCGACAGCATGATTCTCGTTGCGCCATGTGAACACCTCACCGTGTAACATGAGATGAAATCCGGAACCCAAAACACTATCATCCACGGAACCCAAGAACCCGAGCTTGAACCCCAAACCCTAAACCTAAACCCTGAACCGAAAAAAAAACTACCAAATGCGAACACTACCAGGTGTAGATCTTCGTACGTCACGCACCATAAAAGCCTTCAGCATTTAACCCCCAAATCCTATGATGTAAAGGGTTTAGGGTTTAGGGAAACCCAAGCCCTACAGAACGGCCGGTTGAAAGCTTAGCCCCTTGCAGCAGCCGAAGCTGCCTCTGCTTCCTCCGCCTCGCGTGGGGTCTACAAGGGTCTTACAAGGTATCTTTGAAGGTTTTTCAAGAGTGCAGTATTATAAAGGTGCTATGTGGGTACTCCACGGTTCAGGAAGTTCAGGGTTTGGGGTTGCAGGATGTTGGCTTGTACGAAGGGGGTAAGCTGGCCCCTCGTCGCTCTAGCATTGTTTCACGAGAAATTCGGTATGGTTTAAGCACACACAGGGTATCGGCAGTTTCGTGCCTGGGTGAGGGAGAGAGCAAAGAAGAAGAGCGAGTGAGTGCGTGGGTGGGTTTGTGGGTGGGTGGTGGGAGAGGGAGAGCGAGAGAGAGAGAGAGAGAGACACAGAGAGAGAGCGAGAGAGAGAGAGACACAGAGAGCGAGAGAGCGAGAGCGAGAGCGAGAGCGAGAGCGAGAGCGAGAGCGCGACCGCGAGCGCGAGCACGAGCGCGAGCGGGAGCGGGAGCNGACCGCGAGCGCGAGCGCGAGCGCGAGCGGGAGCGGGAGCGGGAGCGGGAGAGGGAGAGGGAGAGGGAGAGGGAGAGGGAGACAGAAGAAAGCTAACTTGCCAGGAGGGGATGGCTCGATTCGCGAAAACCCAAATTTCAACAGGCATGTCACGACAATCGCCCCACTCATCTAACAGCTCTGAGATCCAGGGTTTGGATTTAAGGTTTGGGGTTTAGGGTGTCGGGTTTGTAGGGTTTAGGTTTAAGGCCACGAGTGTGTCGAATCAGTGCTTTTGCAATCCTGCATACTGCTACTACATGCGGATTCGAACGACATTTGATTTCCAGCTAGGTAGTTCAGGCAGTGTTTGCTGTGTTGTGGGGTGCCACGAAGTACTCTGTTTGTTGGCTCCTTATGCCGCAACAAAACCTTATGCAGCTAATATTTCTGCCACTGAACGAAATCTTACTCTTCGACATGTCAATGTTGCTGCTGATTGCAACTATTCGATTATTCCATGCTACTACGGCTGGTATCCCGGAACCCCTAAACCCTAAACTCCTAAAAACCCCTAAACCCTAAACCCTAAACCCCTATACCCTAAACCCTAAACCCCTAAACCCTAAACCCCTAAACCCTAAACCCCTGTACCCTAAACCCTAAACTCGAGCGAGGCCCTGTTTAGCTGGCGGCCAGCCAGTGGGCCGAAGCGAGCCCGCCGAGCCTCTGGCGACGGCCACCGAGATCAGCACAGCGACGGTCTGGCTGAACGAGGTGGATCCGGTCTCTAGCACGAAGAAGAGTTAGCTTCGGGTGTTGTGCCGCATTTTTACAGCATGAAAGGGTTCACAGGCCGTAAAAGCCTTTATATATTGTATTACCCTAAAGCCCTCGACTCCTAAACCTAAATGAAAGGACCGCTAAAAGCTAAAACCCGAAAATCCTATGCCCCAAAAATCCTAAAATGCTAATGCACCCGAATACCTAACATCCTAAAACGCCGAGCCGCTAAGATCCTAAAATGCTATGCACCCAAAAAGCTAAAATCCTAATCCCCAAAAAACCTAAAATCCTAAAACGGCAGAGCCCCAAAAAACCTAAAATTCTAATCCCCAAAAAACCTAAAATCCTAAAGCGGCAGGAACCTTAGAAAACCTGACAAGAATCCTAACTATCGCTAAATTCCCAAAAACGTAAAGCCTCAACCTCCTAACCTCCATATACGCGTCGGCCCCTTAGCGCTGAAGTGGAGCTCTCACAATCCTGCATGTGCTAGCCCTACAAACCGCTGATCACACCCTGACTCGGCCGTCCGGGCCTTGTCCACACCCATGTGGTATCCTTTCGTCTACAGCGAACGCACAGGGCTTAAGAGGCTTGGCTGCAGACATCGGGGGCAGCCCTGTCTGCCCCGTTCCCTCAAAGAACTCCGCAGCTGTTCCTCACCTCGCGATTTTTCCGATGCTTTTCAGTTGCACTTTCCACAAGNGGCTTGGCTGCAGACATCGGGGGCAGCCCTGTCTGCCCCGTTCCCTCAAAGAACTCCGCAGCTGTTCCTCACCTCGCGATTTTTCCGATGCTTTTCAGTTGCACTTTCCACAAGGACATGAGTCCCGACCGTTGTTCGAAGTTTCGCAGCCCTGTCTGCCATGTTCCCTCCAAGAACTCCGCAGCTGTTCCTCACCTCGCGATTTTTCCGACTCCCTTGCAGTACACTTTCCACTAGGACAGTCGTCCCGACTGCCATTCGAACTTTCGTGCTGCATCCTGTAGCGACTCTCGCAAGTTTTCCGTCCTCAAAGAACTCCGCAGCTGCTTCTCACTTGCGGTTTTTCCGAGGCCTTTTCACCTTGCCTTCCATGGTACAGTCAAGTCAGCGGGGCTCCACCCCTCAGTTCAACTTCTGCGCTAGAGGTCTCACCTGGAAAGGCTGCATTCGACAACGTCGAGAAACCTAACGCCTGTCATCGGTTGGGTTCCGTGCGCTGTTCATGCCACGTCACCTCGACCGAGTCTCTGTGATCAGAAGTTGGGCAGTGACAGGTTACTGTCTAGTTTTGCACCAGTATCGGCTGGGTTCGGTGCGCTGTTCATGCCACGTTAACTCGACCGAGTCTCTGTGATCAGAAGTTGGACAGTGCCAGATTTCTGTCTAGTTTTGCACGTGCTGAAGGACTCCCACTGTGACGTTCTGCACCTCCTGATGCCCGAACTTGACGACCATGGGGCGAGACGGGCACGATGCACAACGCTTTCCGCCTCTGCGTGCACACGCTCTCAGCAGGTCGGGTCGTCGTCGTAGTCGTCCAGTGACCGCACTTTGGCCTGGGCCACTTGGTCTGCCTCCTGCTATGCGCACGGTAAGCTGGTCCTCTGCGTCCGTCTTCGCAGCGGTGCAACCGGGCCCCGTGCCCCGAGCCATTAAATTTAGCCCATTTGGGCTTTAATCGGGCCCCGCACCTCAAATTTAGCCCACTGAGGCTTTAACCGGGCCCCGGGCCCCGGGCCATTAAATTTAGCTCATTTGGGCTTTAATCGGGCCCCGGGCCCTTAAATTTAGCCCGCCAGCCCCCCCGGCGCCTCTTCCTGCACCACTTCAAGCTCCTGGCCGGCGCACACAGTTGTAGGTGTCACTCTCTTATAGTAGTCTTATAGTGGTTCTGACTTGGCAGCCTCTGTCGTCACCGCTTCAAACCCCTAGTCCGTGCACACTGCTCTAACTAATTGTAAGTCTCAGTCTCAGTCTCAGTCTCAGTCTCAGTCTCAGTCTCTCTCTCTCTGTCTCTCTCTCTCTCTCTGTCTTATAGTCGTTCACAACTCTTTTTGCTACTGGCTGGAAAGGGACTAGAGTGTTTGGGAGTCAGGGAGCAAACCGCTCGAGAGGAACTAGAGTATTCGAGAAGCAGTGAGCAAACCGCTCGAAAGGGACTAGAGTGTCTGGGAATCAGGGAGCAAACCGCTCGAAAGGGACTAGAGTGTTCGAGAAGCAGTGAGCAAAAACCGCTCGACAGGGACTAGAGTGATTGGAAATCAGGGTTGAGAGGGACTAGAGTATTCGAGAAGCAGTGAGCAAACCGCTCGAAAGGGACTAGAGTGTTTGGGAATCAGGGAGCAAACCGCTAGAGTATTCGAACCGCTCGAAAGGGACTAGAGTGATGGGGAATCAGGGAGCAAACCGCTCGAAAGGGACTAGAGTGTTTGGGGGACTAGAGTGATTGGGAATCACAGGGCTCAAACCGCTCGAAAAGGACTAGAGTGTCTGGGAATCAGGGAGCAAACCGCTCGAGAGGGACTAGAGTATTCGAGAAGCAGTGAGCAAACCGCTCGAAAGGGACTAGAGTGTTTGGGAATCAGGGAGCAAACCGCTGGAAAGGGACTAGTGACTAGAGTGTTTGGGAATCAGGGAGCAAACCGCTCGAGAGGGACTAGAGTATCCTAGAAGCAGTGAGAAAACCGGTCGAAAGGGACTAGAGTGTTTGGGAATCAGGGAGCAAACCGATCGAGAGGGACTAGAGTATTCGAGAAGCAGTGAGCAAACCGTTCGAAAGAGACTAGAGTGTTTGGGAATCNACCGGTCGAAAGGGACTAGAGTGTTTGGGAATCAGGGAGCAAACCGATCGAGAGGGACTAGAGTATTCGAGAAGCAGTGAGCAAACCGTTCGAAAGAGACTAGAGTGTTTGGGAATCAGGGAGCAACCGCTCGAGAGGGACTAGAGTAATCGAGAAGCAGTGAGCAAACCGTTCGAAAGGGACTAGAGTGTTTGGGAATTAGGGAGCAAACCGCACGAGAGGGACTAGAGTATTCGAGAGTGCGTAAACCGCTCCAAAGGGACTAGAGTGATTGGGAATCAGGGAGCAAGCCGCTCGAGAGGGACTAGAGTATTCGAGAAGCAGTGAGCAAACCGCTCGAAGATGGAGAATCAGGGAGCAAGCCCCTCGAGAGGGACTAGAGTATTCGAGAAGCAGTGAGCAAACCGCTCGAGAGGGACTAGAATATTCGAGAAGCAGTGAGCAAACCAACCGCTCGAAAGGGACTAGAGTGATTGGGAATCACGGAGCAAAACGCTCGAGAGGCACTAAAGTGTTAGGGAATCAGAGAGCAATCCGCTCGAGAGGGACTAGAGTGATTGGGAATCAGGGAGCAAACCGCTCGAGGGACTAGAGTGTTTGGGAGTCAGGGAGCAAACCGTTCGAGAGGGACGAGAGTATTCGAGAAGCAGTAAGCAGTCAGCAAACCACTCGAAAGGGACTCGAGTGATTGGGAATCAGGGAGCAAGCCGCTCGAGGGACTAGAGTATTCGAGAAGCAGTGAGCAAACCGCTCGAGAGGGACCAGAGATTGGGAATCAGGGAGCAGACCGCTCGAAAGGGACTAGAGTGATTGGGGATCAAGTAGCAAACCGCTCGAGGGACTAGAGTATTCGAGAAGCAGTGAGCAAACTGCTCGAAAGGGACTAGAGTGTTTGGGAATCAGGGAGCAAACCGCAAACCGTCCGAGAGGGACTAGTGTATTCGAGAAGCAGGGAGCAAACCGCTCGAAAGGCACTAGAGTTATTGGGAATCAGGGAACAAACCGCTCGAGAGGGACTAGAGTGTTCGAGAAGCAGTGACCAAACCGCTCGAAAGGGACTAGAGTGATTGGGAATCAGCAAACCGCTCGAAAGGGACTAGAGTGTTTGGGAATCAGGGAGCAAACCGCTCGAGAAGAACTAGAGTATTCGAGAAGCAGTGAGCAAACCGCTCGAAAGGGACTAGAGTGATTGGGAATCAGGGAGCAAACCGCACGAAAGGAGGGAGCAAACCGCTCGAGAAAAACTGGAGTATTCGAGAAGCAGTGAGCAAACCGCTCGAAAGGGACTAGAGTGATTGGGATTCTGGGAGCAAGCCGCTGGAAAGGGAATAGAGTCTTTGGGAATCAGGGAGCAATTTGCTCGAGAGGGTTTAGAGTATTCGAGAAGCACTGAGCCAGCCGCTCGAAAGGGACTAGAGTGATTGGGAATCAGGGAGCAAACCGCACGAGAGGGACTAGAGTGTTTGGGAATCAGGGAGCAAGCCGCTCGAGAGGGACAAGAGTGATTGGGAATCAGGGAGCAAACCGCTCGAGAGGGACCAGAGTGTTTGGGAACCAGGAAGCAAACCGCTCGAGAGGGACTAGAGTATTCGAGAAGCAGTGAGCAAACCGCTCGAAAGGGACTAGAGTGATTGGGAATCAGGGAGCAAATCGCTCGAAAGGGAATAGAGTATCCGAGAAGCAGTGAGTAAACCGCGCGAAACGGACTAGAGTGATCGGGAATCAGGGAGCAAACCGCTCGAGAGGGACTAGAGAATTCGAGAAGCAGTGAATCAGGGAGCAAACCGCTCGAGAGGGACTAGAGTATTCGAGAAGCAGTGCGCAAACCGCTCGAAAGGGACTAGAGTGATCGGGAATCAGTGAGCAAACCGCTCGAAAGAGGGACTAGAGTGTTGGGGAATCAGGGAGCAAACCGCTCGAGAGGGACTAGAGTATTGGAGAATCAGTGGGCAAACCGCTCGACAGGGTGATTGGGAATCAGGGAGCAAACCGCTCGAAAAGACTATAGAGCATTCCAGGAGCAGTGAGCAAACCGCTCGAAAGGGACTAGAGTGATTGGGAATCGGAGCAAACCGCTCGAAAGGGACTAGAGTATTCGAGAAGCGGTGAGCAAACCGCTCGAAACGGGACTAGAGTGATTGGTAATCAGGGAGCGAACCGCTCGAGAGGGATTAGAGTATTCGAGAAGCAGTGAGGGACTAGAGTGTTTGGGAATCAGGGAGCAATTCGCTCGAGAGGGACTAGAGTGTTTGGGAATCAGGGAGCAAGCCGCTCGAGAGGGACTAGAGTATTCGAGAAGCAGTGAGCAAACGGCTCGAAAGGGACTAGAGTGATTGGGAATCAGGGGGCAAACCGCTCGAAAGGGACTAGAGTGATTGGGAATCAGGGAGCAAACCGCACGAAAGTGACTAGAGTATTCCAGAAGCTGCGAGCAAACCGCTCGAGAGGGACTAGGGTGATTGGGAATCAGGGAGCAAACCGCTCGAGAGCGACTGCTCGAAAGGGAAGAGGGACTAGAGTGTTGGGGAATCAGGGAGCAAACCGCTCGAAAGGGACTAGAGTGATTGGAAATCAGTCAGCAAACCGCTCGAGAGGTACTAGAGTATTCGAGAAGCAGGGAGCAAACCGCTCGAAAGGGACTAGAGTGTTAGGAAGCAAACAGCTCGAAGGGGACTAGAGGGTTTGGGAATCAGGGAGCAAACCGCTCGAGAGGGACTAGAGTATTCGAGAAGCAGTGAGCAAACCGTTCGAAAGGGACTAGAGTGATTGGGAATCAGAGAGCAAACCGCTCGAAAGGGACTAGAGTGTTAGGGAATCAGGAAGAAAACCGCTCGAGAGGGACTAGAGTGTTCCAGAAGCAGTGAGCAAACCAATCGAAAAGGACCAGAGTGATTGGAAATCAGGGAGCAAACCGCTCGAAAGGGACTAGAGTGTTTGGGAATCAGGGAGCAAACCGCTCGAGAGGGACTAGAGTATTCGAGAAGCAGTGAGCAAACCGCCCGAAAGGAACTCGAGTGATTGGGAATCAGGGGGCAAACCGCTCGAAAGGGACTAGAGTGTTTGGGAATCAGGGAGCAAACCGCTCGAGATGGACTAGAGTGTTTGGGAATCAGGGAGCAAACCGCTCGAGGGGGACTAGAGTGTTTGGGAATCAGGGAGCAAACCACTCGAGAAGCAAACCGCTCGAAAGGGACTAGAGTGATTGGGAATCAGGGAGCAAACCGCTCGAAAGGGACTGGAGTGTTTGATATCAGGGAGCAAACCGCTCGAGAGGGACTGGAGTATTCGAGATGCAGTGAGCAAACCGCCCGAAAGGGACTTCGAGAAGCAGTGAGCAAACCGCTCGAGAGGGACTAGAGTATTCGAGAGGCAGCGAGCAAACCGCTCGAAAGGGACTAGAGTGTTTGGGGATCAGGAAGCAAACCGCTCGAGAGGGACTAGAAGGACTAGAATATTCGAGAAGCAGTGAGCAAACCGCTCGAAAGGGACTAGAGTGATTGGGAATCAGGGAGCAAACCGCTCGAAAGGGATTAGAGTGTTTGGGAATCAGTGAGCAAACCGCTCGAAAGGGACTAGAGTGATTGGGAATCGGGAGCAAACCGCTCGAAAGGAACTAGAGTGTTTGGGAATCAGGGAGCCATTTGCNGGGATTAGAGTGTTTGGGAATCAGTGAGCAAACCGCTCGAAAGGGACTAGAGTGATTGGGAATCGGGAGCAAACCGCTCGAAAGGAACTAGAGTGTTTGGGAATCAGGGAGCCATTTGCTCGAGAGGGACTACAGTATTCGAGAAGCAGTGAGCAAACCGCTCGAAAGGGACTAGAGTGTTCGAGAAGCGGTGAGCAAACCACTCGAAAGGGACTAGAGAGTTTGGGAATCAGGGAGCAGACCGCTCGAGAGGGACTAGAGTATTCGAGAAGCAGTGAGCAAACCGCTCGAAAGGGACTNTCGAGAAGCGGTGAGCAAACCACTCGAAAGGGACTAGAGAGTTTGGGAATCAGGGAGCAGACCGCTCGAGAGGGACTAGAGTATTCGAGAAGCAGTGAGCAAACCGCTCGAAAGGGACTCGAGTGATTGGGAAATCAGGGAGCAAACCGCTCGAAAGGGACTACAGTATTCGAGAAGCAGTGAGCAAACCGCTCGAAAGGGACTATAGAGCGATTGGGAATCAGGGAGCAAACCGCTCGAAAGGGACAGCGTGTTTGGGAATCAGGGAGCAAACCGCTCGAAAGGGACTAGAGTGTTGGGGAATCACGAGAAGCAGTGAGCAAACCGTTCGAAAGGCACTAGAGTGTTTGGGAATCAGGGAGCAAACCGCACGAGAGGGACTAGAGTGTTCGAGAGTGCGCAAACCGCTCGAAAGGGACTAGAGTGATTGGGAATCAGGGAGCAAACCGCTCGAGAGGGACTAGAGTATTCGAGAAGCAGTGAGCAAACCGCTCGAGAGGGACCAGAGTGATTGGGAATCAGGAAGCAAATCGCTCGAAAGGGAATAGAGTATCCGAGAAGCAGTGAGTAAACCGCGCGAAACGGACTAGAGTGATCGGGAGTCAGGGAGCAAACCGCTCGAGAGGGACTAGAGAATTCGAGAAGCAGTGAATCAGGGAGCAAACCGCTCGAGAGGGACTAGAGTATTCGAGAAGCAGTGAGCAAACCGCTCAAAAGAGACTAGAGTGATTGGGAATCAGGGAGCAAACCGCTCGAAAGGGACTAGAGTATCCGAGAAGCAGCGAGCAAAAACCGCTCGAAGAGGACTAGAGTGATTGGAAATCAGGGAGCAAACCGCTCGAGAGGGACTAGAGTATTCGAGATGCAGTGAGCAAACCGCTCGAAAGGGGCTAAGGGAATCAGGGAGCAAACCACTCGAAAGGGACTAGAGCGATTGGGAATCAGGGAGCAAACCGCTCGAAAGGGACTAGAATATTCGAGAAGCAGTGAGCAAACCGTTCGAAAGACACTGACTAGAGTGTTTGGGAATCAGGGAGCAACCGCTCGAGAGGGACTAGAGTATTCGAGAAGCAGTGAGCAAACCGTTCGAAAGGGACTAGAGTGACCGGGAGTCAGGGAGCAAACCGCTCGAGAGGGACTAGAGTATTCGAGAAGCAGTGAGCAAACCGCTCGAAGGGACTAGAGTGATGGGGAATCAGGGAGCAAGCCGCTCGAGAGGGACTAGAGTATATTCGAGAAGCAGTGAGCAAACCGCTCGAAAGGGACTAGAGTGATTGGGAATCAGGGAGCCATTCGAGAAGCAGTGAGCAAACCGCTCGAAAGGGACTAGAGTGATTGGGAATCAGGGAGCAAACCGCTCAAAAGGGACTAGAGTGTTTGGGAACCAGGGAGCAAACCGCCCGAGAGGGACTAGTGTATTCGAGAAGCAGGGAGCAAACCGCTCGAAAGGGCCTAGAGTATTCGAGAAGCAGTGGCGCGAAAGGGACTAGAGTGATTGGAAACCAGGGAGCAAACCGCTCGAGAAAGGACTAGAGTATTCGAGATGCAGGGAGCAAACCGCTCGAAAGGGATAGGGTGATTGGGAATCAGGGAGCAAAACGCTCGAGAGGCACTACAGTGTTAGGGAATCAGAGAGCAAACCGCTCGAGAGGGACTAGAGTGATTGGGACTGAGGGAGCAAACCGCTCGAGGGACGAGAGTGTTTGGGAGTCAGGGAGCAAACCGCTCGAGAGGGACGAGAGTATTCGAGAAGCAGTAAGCAGTCAGCAAACCGCTCGAAAGGGTCTCGAGTGATTGGGAATCAGGGAGCAAACCGCTCGAGAGGGACTAGAGTATTCGAGAAGCAGTGAGCAAACCGCTCGAAAGGGACCAGAGATTGGGAATCAGGGAGCAGACCGCTCGAAAGGGACTGGAGTATTCGAGAACCGCTCGAAAGGGACTAGAGTGATTGGGAATCAACGAGCAAACCGCTCGAGGGACTAGAGTATTCGAGAAGCAGTGAGCAAACTGCTCGAAAGGGACTAGAGTGTTTGGGAATCAGGGAGCAAACCGCTCAAAAGGGACTAGAGTGTTTGGGAACCAGGGAGCAAACCGCCCGAGAGGGACTAGTGTACTCGAGAAGCAGGGAGCAAACCGCTCGAAAGGCACTAGAGTTATTGGGAATCAGGGAGCAAACCGCTCGAGAGGGACTAGAGTATTCGAGAAGCAGTGAGCAAACCGCTCGAAAGGGACTAGAGTGATTGGGAANTTGGGAATCAGGGAGCAAACCGCTCGAGAGGGACTAGAGTATTCGAGAAGCAGTGAGCAAACCGCTCGAAAGGGACTAGAGTGATTGGGAATCAAGGAGCAACCCGCTCGAAAGGGACGAGAGTGTTTGGGAAGCAGTGAGCAAACCGCTCGAAAGGGACTAGAGTGATTGGGAATCAGGGAGCAACCCGCTCGAGAGGGANGATTGGGAATCAAGGAGCAACCCGCTCGAAAGGGACGAGAGTGTTTGGGAAGCAGTGAGCAAACCGCTCGAAAGGGACTAGAGTGATTGGGAATCAGGGAGCAACCCGCTCGAGAGGGATTAGAGTATTCGAGAAGCAGTGAGGGACTGAGTGTTTGGGAATCAGGGAGCAATTTGCTCGAGAGGGACTAGAGTGTTTGGGAATCAGGGAGCAAGCCGCTCGAGAGGAAGTAGAGTATTGGAGAAGCAGTGAACAAACCGCTCGAAAGGGACTAGAGTGATTGGGAATCAGGGAGCAAACTGCTCTCGAGAGGGACTAGAGTATTCGAGATGCAGTGAGCAAACCGCTCGAAAGGGACTAGAGTGATTGGGAATCAGAGAAGCAGCGAGCAAACCGCTCGAGAGGGACTAGAGTGATTTGGAATCAGGGAGCAAACCGCTCGAAAGGGACTAGAGTGTTTGGGAAACAGGGAGCAAACCGCTCGAAGGGGACTAGAGGGCTTGGGAATCAGGGAGCAAACCGCTCGAGAGGGACTAGAGTATTCGACCAAACCGCTCGAAAGGGACTAGAGTGATTGGGAATCAGAGAGCAACTAGAGTATTCGAGAAGCAGTGAGCAAACCGCTCGAAAGGGACTAGAGTGATTGGGATTCAGGGAGCAAACCGAAAGGGACTAGACTGATTGGGAATCAGGGAGCAAACCGCTCGCAAGGGACTAGAGGGTATGGGAATCAGTGAGCAGCAAACCGCTCGAGAAGGACTAGAGTATTCGAGAAGCAGTGTGTAAACCGCTCGAAAGGGACTAGAGTGTTTGGGAATCAGTGAGCAAACCGCCCGAGAGGGACTAGAGTGTTCGAAAAGCAGTGAGCAAACCGCTCGAAGGGGACTAGAGTGTTTGGGAACCAGGGAGCAAACCGCCCGAGAGGAATCAGGTGCAAACCGCTCGAGAGGGACTGGAGTATCCGAGAAGCAGTGAGCAAACCGCTCGAAAGGGACTAGAGTGTTTGGGAATCAGGGAGCAAACCGCTCGAGAGGGACTAGAGTATTCGAGAAGCAGTGAGCAAACCGCTCGAAAGGGACTANACCGCTCGAGAGGGACTAGAGTATTCGAGAAGCAGTGAGCAAACCGCTCGAAAGGGACTAGAGTATTCGAGAAGCAGTGAGCAAACCGCTCGAAAGGGACTAGAGTGATTGGGAATCAGGGAGCAAACCGCGAGAGGGACTAGAGTGTTTGGGAATCAGGGAGCAAACCGCTCGAGAGGGACTAGAGTATTCGAGAAGCAGTGAGCAAACCGCTCGAAAGGGACTAGAGTGTTTGGGAATCAGGGAGCAAACCGCTCGAGAGGGACTAGAGTATTCGAGAAGCAGTGAGCAAACCGCTCGAAAGGGACTAGAGTGTTTGGGAATGAGGGAGCAAACCGCTCGAGAGGGACTAGAGTATTCGAGAAGCAGCTCGAAAGGGACTAGAGTGGTTGGGAATCAGGGAGCAAACCGCACGAGAGGGACTAGAGTATTCGAGAAGCAGTGCTCCCTGCAAACCGCTCGAAAGGGACTAGAGTGTTTGGGAATCAGGGAGCAAACCGCTCGAGAGGGACTAGAGTATTCGAGAAGCAGTGAGCAAACCGCTCGAAAGGGACTAGAGTGATTGGGAANGATTGGGAATCAAGGAGCAACCCGCTCGAAAGGGACGAGAGTGTTTGGGAAGCAGTGAGCAAACCGCTCGAAAGGGACTAGAGTGATTGGGAATCAGGGAGCAACCCGCTCGAGAGGGACTAGAAGGACTAGAATATTCGAGAAGCAGTGAGCAAACCGCTCGAAAGGGACTAGAGTACTCGAGAAGCAGTGAGCAAACCGCTCGAACGGGATTAGAGTGTTTGGGAATCAGTGAGCAAACCGCTCGAAAGGGACTAGAGTGATTGGGAATCGGGAGCAAACCGCTCGAAAGGAACTAGAGTGTTTGGGAATCAGGGAGCCATTTGCNNTCGAGAAGCGGTGAGCAAACCACTCGAAAGGGACTAGAGAGTTTGGGAATCAGGGAGCAGACCGCTCGAGAGGGACTAGAGTATTCGAGAAGCAGTGAGCAAACCGCTCGAAAGGGACTAGAGTGATCGGGGCTCAGGGAGCAAACCGCTCGAAAAAGGGACTAGAGTATTCGAGAAGCAGTGAGCAAACCGCTCGAAAGGGACTAGAGTGATTGGGAAGAAGGGAGCTAACCGCTCGAGAGGGACTAGAGTACTTGAGAAGCAGTGCTCCGTTACTTCGGCAAGAGCAAGACAATGCAGAGAAGCACGGAAGCGAGGTTGTTCCGTGTCTAATCTTGGCTGCATAGAAGGCTGCCTTGCAGGTACAGCATGTGGTCGGTCCTCTCTTCCCATGTCACTGGTAGCTTCGTTGGACACAGTCCCAGCGACATGCTCAAGTGACTCTTTACCTCTGTTCTAAGCCACTTCGCACACACACACACAGCCCCACGAAAGTGAACAGGCGTTCGACTCCCGACGGAGCAATGCCTTGGATGAAAGTTATTGCAGCTGCTCTAACTTACATGCCTTGCAGAGTAGGAGTGGTCCCCGTTCCAAGTAAACAAAGCAGCGCGACCGTTGTGTCATGTTCTGTTGCTCTGCTGCTAGAGAGAGTGCAGTGCCGAATTTTCAGGCTCAGCAAGGAGCAAACGGACGAAAGCTACTGCACCTGCACTCATGTCAGATTCACATGTGCTTGCTTTCCCTGAGGAAAGACATGAACAATGAGGTCAGAATGGTGGAGGTAATGCCGGCACCTGTACTTGCACAACACATTACTGCACGTGCTCCATGTCAGATGCACATGCCGTCCCCGCACCTGCCCTTATTACTTTCGGATGGACGGTATTGACGGGTGCCCGGGAGTGTCAGCCCGTCAGCCCGACTATACCGCGCTCCCGACGGCTACCCCGCAATGCCACCGCGGTGCCTTGGCGGAAAGCGCCGCTAACGGGTCTCGGGACTATGATCATGTATTGTGTTTATTTCGGCAGGTGCACGAGGAAGGAAGGCGAGGTTTTTGTTTGTCTAACCTTGGCACCACAGAGGCTGCCTTGCAGGTGCAGGAAGATGATCAGTCCTTTCTTCCCATGNGTTTATTTCGGCAGGTGCACGAGGAAGGAAGGCGAGGTTTTTGTTTGTCTAACCTTGGCACCACAGAGGCTGCCTTGCAGGTGCAGGAAGATGATCAGTCCTTTCTTCCCATGTCACTGATAGTTTCTCGTTGCACAACGACGAAGCCGCAGTGAATATTACACGGTGCTGTCGAAGAGACATCAAAGAAACTATCTGATGTTACCATGCGAATAAGTTCTGAATCCTCGCCGAACGCTCAGGGCTTAAGAGACTTGGGATCGGTGAAAGAAGCAGCCCTGTCTGCTTCACCCGTGCGGGCCCGACCCTGTTCCAAACACCTCGGCAATTTGCCTAGCAACAATTTGGTAGTTTGCGTGTGGGCTCATTTGGGATTTTGGTTTCTCTGTCGATTTGCAATCGTTTGTTCCGGTTTCCGACCGATCGGCCCCAACTTCTGCGAGACCATGTTGCCTATATTAACAGCTTGAAAACGACATTTTGCAAACCTAGACGACAAGAATCGGGCAACGACACCTCTCGTGGCTTTACAATTTCATGTTGTAGCTTTCCGCTGTGACGACCTGGGTAACCCAGTAAGCCAAGGCTTCAAGATTTCCACCTTACACTTTCGACCGCAACTACTAAAATGCCTCCACACAGGCCTATGACTTGAACCATTAAATTTAAAGCAACCGACTAAAGGCCGCATGCCGGGGTTCATGCTTGAAGACTGTCAACCTGCAACGCTCAAACTCGTAGCTTGTTCGCGGTCCGCCCGCCTTGAAACTCCACACCAGTCCGCTGCTGGCCCGAAAAAACAATGTTCCATGCATATGCCTCTTGCTCCAGCTTTGTGATACCCTGATGCATTTTTCTTGTACCACGAACCTTGCTGTGTGGTGTTGAGTGAGGTTTGCATATGTACCCATAAAACGAAAAAGAAAAAAAAAACGATGCGACTGGAGGCAGGGAGGCCTTGGGGCAAGACCCCCTTGGGTCGAGGCGCGGCGCTTCAGTTGGCAAGCCCTAAACCCTAAACCCCTGTACCCTAAACCCCTAAACCCTAAACCCCTGTACCCTAAACCCTAAACCCTAAACCCCTATACCCTAAACCCAAAACCCCTAAACCCCTAAACCCTAAACCCCTAAACCCTAAACCCTAAATCAGCAACCCTGAGCTCGGGCCTTGCGGGCTGCTTCCTCGGCGGCTTCTTTCGCCTCCTCCGCTTCCCGCTCAATGTCCTGGCAAGCGGCCCTGCTGGGTTCTGTAATAGGGTCCCCTTTAAGGGGACGATAGGGTTCCAGCATAAAGTTCCGTTAAGGGTTCCATTAAGGGCATCATAGGGCTCCCTCTAAAATGATAGATGTTACGAGGGGCTTCAACGCCTGAAGACTTGCTTATACACTGTGAACTGCCATGGTCAAATCAAACATGTGATAAACTACTCAGTTTAGGGTTTAGGGTACCAGGGGAAGCGAATCTGCTTTAGCACAACAAAACCGTGAAGAAAATGTCGTGGCAACATTGGTCACCAGTCAACAGGAGGGGCACCAGCAAACCTACGCCTACGCAGAAACATGCGTAGAAACACACAGAGCACTGTGACAAACGAAAAACATCGACCATCAAATGACAAAACACATGGGCCAGGGGATCAGTGAAGCAAGCCCAAACATGGCGTAATGAAGCCAAACGTAGCACAGCCTAGCAGAACGAAGCCAAACATAAGCCATCATATCATAACATAGAATGACACAGCATAGCATAGCAGAAGATACAATAGCATAAGGGAACGTATCGTATCATAGAATCTCATATAATCACACATCACAACGTAACATAGCATATCATAACAAAACATGACATAACAAAATACAAACCAGCGCCATATATGAAAACCCAAACTCTCACCCTCAATCCCTCGACATGAACTCCCACGAAGTCGAATCTTTCTTGTGGCACCTTCTTTCCCTTCACGCTGGTCGTGCAGAACACGATCGCCTTCAGCGCAGATGCTCCGGAAAAAGCTAAACCCTACACTGCGGGTCTGAGCATTCTGAATCATGTGATGAGTTGAAGCTCCAAGTGCTTCAAAACACGACACCACATCCTCTGCTGCCCAGGCCGAAACAACGAAGGTGGAGCTACAACACCAGTCCAAGCACAAAGGCCTCGAAGCTCAAAACGCTTCAACAGTACCCGATGCAGTTCGTGAGTCAAGTCCGAAATGAAGGACTCGGGTTTTGCATCTAGGGTTTACAACTCAGTTTCAGAGTGGCACGGCAAGTTTAGCCTCAGGACTTGGTTGCCTAAGTCGTGAGGATCGAGTTTAGGTTTTATGTTCTAAGAAGCCAACTCTACACCTTGACCCCTACCAATCGATTCGACCTGGACCCTAAGCCGTTCTCCCTTAGCCCTAATTGCGTGGGTGGTGATGGGTAGGCTCTAGGGTTTATGGCTTGAGGACTTTAGGGTTTCGGGTTCAGGGTTTATAGGGTTAGGCCGACATGACAACAACTCTAAACCTACATATCCCAAGAACCTCACAACCCACCAACAGCAAGAGACCAAGCCTTCTTCGGCGCAGCCTTCTTCCCCATCTTTGCCGCTGCAGCACGGGGGCTGCAGTCCCAACCGCTTGATGCAAAGGTTTAAGGCTTAGGGTTTGAAGTGTGGGGTTTAGGGACCCTGAACCCTTTGGTTCAGGGTGTAGAGTGCCAAGTGGTTGGCGGGGGCTGATCTGTTGCTGAGGCTCGGGTTAGGCTTAGATCTGTCTTCTCAACCCTCAATCACCCTAAACCCTCCCTAAACCCTATGCCCTGGCTGATTTCTCTGGCTTTCGGTGGGCCGCAGGAGGGTCCAAAGAGCTGGACGAGGACTCTGGAGGCCTCGCTAGGGACCCCAAAAGGCTTTGGGTTTGGGGTTTAGGGTTTAGGGCATAAGCACTTTATAGGAATATCCCTACTCTTGCGGCTGGAGATTAAGAAAGCCTACGCTTTAGGGTTTAGGGTTAATGATTTGAGACAGGCCCCCGTCTTTCGTTCTCCTAGACCCTAAACGCCAAATCCCAGACCTTGTGATGGCTGTGATGCAAAATCGGTCTGCTTGGCCTCTCCGAGCCGAAAAAGCGCGTAGGTTTTGGGGTTCTGGCTGTTGTGTTTGGGTTTGGGTTTTTTTTTGAGCTCCTTTTTAATGCCTGCCATCCCAAGGTCTGACACACACTAAGGCCGTACACGACCAGGAGACCGTGGCTTGTACAACCACAGAGTTTAGGGTTTCGGGTGTAAGGTTTAGGATTTGGGGATTTCGGGCTGCACAGCTCAAAGCTGCCTTCTTGGGAGCTCGCGTGTCATGCGGTTGAAGGTAGGGGGTCAGGGGCGACCTGGCCCCGAACAGCTTGCCCTTTTAAGGACTTTCTATGTCAGGACTTATATAAGGAAAGCATACTAAGGAACCCTAAACGGAAGGCTTCTGGGGTCCGGGGAAGTCTTGAGTCTCAGAATTCGGGTGTGGGCATGAGGCCTGAGGAGTCGGCCTGAGGAGTCTTTCAATCGCACAGAAAGACATGACTTGCAAACCCCTAAACCCTAAACCCTAAACCCATAACCCGAAACCCCTGAACCCTAAACCCGAATAGTACCCTTATAGACCCATCTTTTTCTTACCACTGGGCCCTGTCGGTCGTGACCCGGATTGTTTCAAAGCCCAGGCCCGGCCTGTCTGGGGCAGGGAACAGCTCTCGAGGGTTTAGGGTTTAGGGTTCAGGAGCTTCGAGTAGTCTTGATGGAGCCGAAGAAACAGCTTTGGGGTGGAGAGTTTCGGAGCTAGGTGTTGGGCTATGGGTTGCGCTGTAGATGGTTTTTCATTGTATGGAAGACCAAGCGACTAGTTGACATAAGACTGACTAATTAGGACCATAATGCCACCAGCAAGCGTAGCAAGCGCCATCACCATTATCGTCATGATCACCCTCATCACCATCATCATCATCTTCTTCTTCTTCATCTTCATCTTCATCTGCATTTTCATCATCATCATCAGAATCATCATCATCATCAGAATCACCATCCTCATCATCATGTTCAGCCATAGGCTGACCAACACCAAAAAAGGCTATCTGCGGTCTAGTCACTTCTGGAAAACATTCATCTCGCGGGTCTCTTCTGGGGTATATTGAGAAGCTCAGGGCAGTTAGTGAGCAGGTTAAAGTGGGGCTACGATTGATAGAACAACCCCAATTAAGGTACTGAGACCCCCAAATTACAAGCGAAAAGCTAGCTCGAAAGTCGGAACATGGATGAAGGATGGGCAGTGCTGGGACTCCCTACATGTTAACCCTTATCTCTAAACCTCTGCAGGGCATGAGCATCATCCTTGTTCCAACTTTCTGGCTCCGTTGCCGGGAATTAGGAGCCGGGCTCCGCAACTCCGTGTCTTGGGAATCCAGTGACGTTCAGGGATTTGCCGGGTTTGCGTATTCAGGGCACAGTCTCTCGCAGAGCTGATCATATCTTGCGTTCGTACAATGCTGGAGGCTCCGGCTTACATGGCGTGCGAAACTATTCCAACGTGTTACGGAGTTGCAGACTCTTTTGGGTTTGGGGCTTGGCGTTGTGTGCTTGGGTCGCTTTCGTGTGGGGCTTCTGGGTTACCTAAGCCCAGAAGCAGAATTTTTCCTAGAATCTCTTGAACTCGTGTTTTGACGGGCCCAGGGTTTAGGGGTGTGGGTTCGGGTTTGCGGCAATAGGGGCCGTTTCAACCCAACCTCCCCCGAATGCTAAACCCAAAGCTACCAGAGACAATAACTGGCTACGAACCCAAACCCTTTAGGGCACAAAAACACGTGCTTGGTTAACGGCTTAAGGGTTAGAGCTTCGGGCTTGAGGGTTCAAGACTCTGGGTTTCGGGTGAAGGCCTTCTGGGTGACTGAGGATTGGGGAAGAAAAAACTAGGATGCAAGGAGACAGGGCAGGTTAAGGTTTGGGACTCGAAGCGATAAGCCTACATCCTAGATGTGGGTCAAGGTTTGGGGTTTCGGGTGAGGTGGGGCTTGTGGTCATTACGGTTGACTGCCGCTGGGTTCTGTGCTTTCGGTTCGGTTCGGGGTGGAAGCATGCATTCAAGAATCCTGGCCTAACCGGGTTGGAGGGCGCCAGGAAGCGCACTCAGAACAAGAACAATGGCGCACCGGCACTGTTGTCGTAAACAGCTCTCGGTCATAGGACCAAAACGTTTAACATAAGACTGACTGATAAGATAAGAATCCGAATGCCAATAGCTAAGGGTAAGCATCACCCTCTTCTGCCTCAAGCTGACCAAAATGCCAGAAAGACTATAGAAACCCTAAACCCCAAACCCTTATAAGGGTGTGAAGGGCTTCAAGGAGGAGCTGCGGATTAGTTGATGCTATTGGGGCTGGGGTTTAGGTCGGTTTCTTGGGTAGCAGTCGGTGCTTCTTGGCTGCTCGTCGACGATAGAAGCCTGAGTAATCTGTACACTGTTCATGTGGGCATCTTCTCATAGTCACTGCACTTAACCCAGAACCAGATTCAAATTAAGGTGTCTACGTTATATCGTTCAAACATCCGCAAATACACCAGGCCTGCCAAGGGCCCAGCTCCTCCTCACACCTGATCAAGCGAGTTTGGGGTGTCGGGCTTCTGAATGATGCTCAGCCATGCGAGACACTTCGCGCCCCGAGTGTGAGCCCTGTGCTGAGGGTTGGCAAAGCCCTCGGAGCCAAGGATGTAGGGCTTTCGGGTTTGGGGGATCACCCTTAACCCCTAAACGTTTGGGGAATCACTCCAGGAAAAATCTTGGCTGCAGGAAGCTAAGCAGGGAGCATTGGCAAGCCTTGGCCAGGCAGTCCATGGCCATGGCACGATCGCTTCGTGACGCCGGCTGCAAGCCGCGCGCTTCGATAGTTGTCTTTGTCGGCATGATGAGGCCTATCCTATACTATACTGTACTATACTATACTATACAAGAGGTTAAAAACCTCAAAATAACAGCTGGGTAGTTACATGATCTGAACAGCTTCGTGCAATCTGACGGTATCCAAGAAACAGCCTTAGAAACAGACTCTTCGCGGTATGCAACCAATCCGTAAACCCCCAACATCTACACCGCCCGGAAGTTTCTAAGCCATACTCCCTTAGGGTAGTGTGATCTTGAGCGTTCATCAGTTTCATCTCTTGTTGCAATATCGTGGATTCTGATGGCCCTCTATGAGCCAGCGCGCTCTTCAGAAACTTGGTTGGCAGAAGTAGGGAGTGAGACTACGACCCACGAGTCGCAGAAAAAGAGTACCAAGGACGGTTCTGGGGCGTGTATCATGTTTAGGGCCTCAGGTTACAAGGACCTATGGTCTGGAGATTGTCGTCAGGTCCTGATTCAGAAACCCATGGCGCTAAATCCCAATCGTTTAGGATCCACGCCTCTGTCAGGTTTTCTGCACTACTGATCCGAATCAACAGCTAGGGCCTAGGGTTTGACGCGTCATGAACAGTCGTGGCGGTGTAGGGCTCTGGGGTAGGGTTCCGGGCTTCAGATTCAAGGGCCCATGGGTTATGGGCTACGGCTACAGGGATATAAACGGTTGTAGGATTTACGTGAACATGACGACGAGGGGGCCCTACGTGCACGAGGACAATGTTGAGACTGAGTGTGCGCACAGTTTGAGCCCGGCACACATGACACCTAGGCGAATGCACGTTCAAGTGTATTGTGAACATGTGGAACTGCGAATCTCAGACTGTTAGCCCGGCACCAGCGAAACAGATTGCTCTACAATTCGGTAGCCATCCTCAGAGCATCCACAGCATCATCATCGAAGCATCGCCATCTTAAATCTGAACCATCGTCAGCCTCATGGCCGCCTTCAACACCATTTCCAGGAGCATCTCGAAAGACTTTGGTACCGCCCAAGACTGACAATATGACGGCAGGGAGTGCACTACCTGCAGCTCTACTACAGAACGAAAACTGGAGATCTGGATACCTAACACAGGAAAGCTCGGTCGGGGAGCGAAGCTGTTACGCATGGAATTCTGGAGCCAAGCAACCAAGAGCAGGCTCACCTGCATGAGAAAGGACACGAATGATCTGCATTGAATTCTGGAATTCGGCGTCGAAGCTGATTTGCATGGAGTCGCGTGAGTCCTCACGCAGTGCTGAGAACAATCTGCTGACCGTGGTTGGGGACAGCGTGGAGTTCAAACCTGCCACCAAAGCGACGACGACTGCCATCCTGGCCGGTCATGAAGCTCGGGCGCACACAGGCGTTTTAAATGAAAACTGTGTTTCTCCGCATCTTCGGCTATAGAGGGCCCCTGCTTTGCAGGATCAGCAAGCCCCTCCCAACTCCAGGTGAGATCGTTCATGCGTGCCACCACCAGCCAGGACCCCGCAGAGGAAGTTGGTGTTTATTGGAACTATGCCTATGCTGCGACAGCATAGCAGCTTGCAACCTGCTGCCTGTTCTGCGCAAACGCTGCAACTGGACCCAAAAGCTTCTAGGAGGACCCTCACGGCTGCTAGCGTGCCGCACTTGCCAGGCCGAAGGAACCTGTTGGCATTGACGGGCGCGGGCCCGCGGATTGCGAGCCCCTTCGCCGTCTCCGAGTCGCTGCTTCTTTGCAGCAGTCGGAGTCACTTCTCCGCTGGCATCGAGCAGCTTTGGCTCGAAGGCCCAGTCGTGGCTGGTGAAGGCCGATGCCTCGAGCTCAAAGGAAGACAAGGTTTGTATGGTTTGTTGGGTCTTTTGGGGTTTATAGGTGTTTACCTTTGGCTTTTTTAGGGTCTGCGGCTCAAGGTTTAGAGTTTGCGGTTTAAGGCTTGTGGGCTTAATGTTCAGTTTCGGGCTTGTGGCTTTCAGATTGAAGTGTAAGCGTGAGGCTCGATGGGTCTATCGTTTGGCGCAGATGGGTTAGGCTGTTAATTAAGGGGTTAGTGTAGGGTTGCAAGTTTTTTAAGTCCGTAAGATATGCAAGCGAAAACCATGAACCCCGTCCTAAAACTCTACACCCGAAGCCCCAGAACCTTGACTCCAAACCCTAAACTCCTGTAAACCGTGACCCACACTACGCGACCATGTTCATAGTCTCGGGTGTGCAGCCATGGCACCATTGTGTGAGCCCATGTGCATCACAGATATTCGGATCGCACCGGCGGCGGATCCAGCTTGCCGACTGCCTGGTTTAGAGTTTAGGGTTTAGCGCTCTTCGTTGATTCGGGATCTCGTCCTAACATGTCGGAATTAATGTCTATCGCAGGTCTCCCGACATATCTTCGTGCAACCCAGCACTCGCTTGCTTCGTCCGCGTACGTGCTCGGAACAGCCGCACAATGCTGAATCAATGACTGGCACGCAGGTACTGCAACGAGCCACACGACAAGATGATTTCTGCAACACAAAGGGAGTGGAGTAGGCAGCGAACATTGAAGGCATCCCGTTCAATTCCCACGATCCTTCAGTCCCGTCGCAACTCCTTCAGTGACAAAGCCCCATACATAAACCCTAGACCTTGCCTCAACCACAAAACCTAAACATGGGCCTTCAAAACTCCCGGATGCCCTGCCTGGCCGGCCGCTGAGAAAAGGTGGGCAAGTCCTCAGAAAAATCTCTGCAGGCATGGCCACGATGGCCAAGTCGGCCGCAGACCCTCGTAATTACAACCGGAAACCCGATAAAAACCCTAATAGCCCTAAACCCTAAACCCTAAAACCCTAAACCCTAAACCTTAAAACCCTAAACGCCTAAACTCACAGCCTGGAAACTTTAAAGCCTAGGGGCGGTTCGTCCACATTGGGACGTTGCCGACTCGCAGTCTGTGGAGGACCTGCATGTTGCGATGGGTTTGGGGTTTGGGGTTTATGATTTAGTAGGGTCTAACATTTAGGATTTAGGGTTCTAGACGTCGCGCCCGTTGCGCTGAAACCGGATGCGATATGTACTGACTACTGTCGATCCCAAGGACAATGGCACAGAAGATCATTGATTCTGCGGGCCAGCCTCGTCACAGAAGTCGATGCAGTTGTTCTGAAAGACGTTGTAGCTTTGGCCCTCCCACGTTCCTGCCTGAAGCTTCCCCACGTCTTTGCAAGCATGCTTTGCCAAATGCAGAATGCAAAGAGAGGTGCTCGCGGCATCAAAACCCTCTTGTTGCAGCAGAGCATCCAGGCATTGGAAAAACTTGTCGAGCTCGCGCTTCGAGAGCGTTGTAGTGCCCCTCGCGTAAGATCAGGGATTCGCTACTCAAGGGAGCTTCAAGAGACCCTATATTAATATTTATTTTTGTCAGAGCTTCAACTACCATTCTTGTCTTCCCAAGCCTGCAGAGATGCATGGGCTTGTTTTAGCAACCAGCCACCCTCCCCCCGCAACGAGTCCAAAGCTCCGAACACTCCAGCCCCACTCCCGGAAAGCCGGCTGCAGTTACACGTCGGCAGCCAGGGGCCAAGGACAAGCAGCAAAGCGAGATTGCTGAAATAAAGGGTTTGCTGCAAAGAACATAACCTTCGGATGATCTGCCACGTCTGCTTCATGCAAGACCAGCTAGACGCTCAATGTGCCGATGTCAAAGCTTGTATTGCGATGTGTGAACCTAGTCCTCGCCCGAGGCCTGTGATTCATGTGATTTACTCTCTGGTTAAAGCCTTAGCCCGAAATCATCTTGCAACATCTAATTAGAACCCCATTGCACGCTGCCCAGGCACATTGGGATGCTCTCGCGGAAATGGTGCATCTCGGCACCACGTGGCTTGTGGCGGCAGACACCGCTGCCGCTAAGAGTGGCTCCGAAAGCCCACCTTGCTGAATCCCCAACCAAGCTCAATAACAAAACCATGACGAAACGTCAAGTCTGCAGATCTGAAACTTCTCCAAAACCTTGGCATTTGCTGTTAAATGCGGCCCTTCAGCGTGGACACTGGAGGCCGCGCTGAGCTCTATGACAATCCCTTAGACCCAATTCTTCGTGACACTTCTGCCTTCAATGATCTATGGTCTGTGCACTAGGGCCACTCAAATGGTAAAGTCTGGTCAGCCCCTGGGTGAACGCAGGAAACACACCCGTGTGAGCTCTCGACATTCTGTCTGCAGGGCCCTAAGCTCGAAGTCTAGATTGTCTTCAATGCAAGANACTCAAATGGTAAAGTCTGGTCAGCCCCTGGGTGAACGCAGGAAACACACCCGTGTGAGCTCTCGACATTCTGTCTGCAGGGCCCTAAGCTCGAAGTCTAGATTGTCTTCAATGCAAGACTCGACCGGACCTTGCCCTTTGTCCCAACATCCACCTAGAACCTCGACCCGCTATCCTTCAGCAGCTCAGGCACTCTTCATCTCCCACTTGCACACCCACGTGGAAGATGCCACCGAGTTTGATCTCGGATTCTAGCAAAGTCGGCTGGCTTATATAATAGTTTGTAGTACATATGATATATAATTACATAATATGAAATATATTGTATATGGTTTATAGACTATATAAGATGTAACAGAATAGAATAGACCAGAACACAACAAACACATGACATATATAAATATGATCTATATATAATATGGCTTTGAAAAATATAGTATTTTATATGTAATCTGTTACATATACATATATATATATATATATTAAAATTATATGATAATATAGTACAGTATCTTATATGATACATAACTTTTTAAATAAAAGGGTGCTTCCAGGAAAAAGCGCTCCCGCCCCAAGTTGGGTCGGCCGGTCCAAACGCGGCCTGGTCGCAGGAGCGTTCTGGTAAGCGAACAAGGTGTTGAACCACTGCACCTGATTCAGTGTGGTGCTGAAACCGTGACATGCAACGTGCACAACTCGAGATCCCACACACCTGCACATTGGAGTCTCATAATCTACCTTCAAGCCTCTTCTCGAAACACAGCAAGCAACGACAATGACTGCACCGAAATTGCTAAACAACTCCACTTCTGAAACTGACTCCCAGGTGCGATCTCCCACCGCGACGCGTCATAGACGTTCAAAGTGATCTCAATGCCGCAGCCCTGGAAACGTGATCGCCGCAAGGCTCGAAGATTCAACAAAGAGGCTTTTTAAAGGGAGTTTATGCCCGTTCCTTATTACATGGATAGTATAATGTACCCCAAACCCCTATTCTAACTACTAAGGCCCCTAGATTGTGCCGGAGGTGTTTGCGCAGCCTAGACCCTAAAGCCTAAACTTCACCCTAAACCCTAAACCGCTGCAAGGCTCAAAGAGCAGATCTATATCCAGCTATCGGTGCGTGCGTCTCGGAGATACGTCCGGATGTACAGTTCGGGCGGTTTAGGGTTTAGGGTTATGGGGTTTGGGGTTTAAGGTTTAAGGTTTGGGGTTTAGGGTTTAGGGTGGGAGCCTCAAAACACAAACCCCAGTATCCAGGCTCCTATTATGTTGGGAGGACTCTCGGGCTTTTAGGCTTGGAGACTCAGAAGCTCACGGGACTTAGTAGGAAAATTCCAAGTGAGGTTGTTGGAGAGCTTTAAGGCTTGGGGATCAGGGTTGTAGGGTTTGGGGTTGAGGGTTACGGTCCCCAACTCCTCTAGAGAGCCCTTGCAAACCCTTCTGAAGTCAGGGTCTCAGCCTCGCCAGAGCTCGAGGTCTAAGGCTCTGATGCTCAAGAGAGATTGAGTATGGGATAACCGGTTACGCAAGGGCTTTGAGGCTTCGGTTTCTCCGGTGTAGGCGTAGTTGTCCAGTTTCTACGTCTCGAGAACGAGAACCTTTCCCATGAGAACTTCAAACCCGGGAGGTACACACGTCTCCCACCTGAAACCCTGAACCCTGATCCACAACTCTCTTACCACCAAAGAGACTCTACCCCTGTGATCCTTCACCTAAAACCAACTGCTGAGGAGAGTCTCCTATGTTCATAGATTCTCTTAAGCTCTCTTGCAACAGACGGTTCAGGGTTTTAGGGTACAGGGCTTAGGGCCTGGGACTGATCAGGGATTTAGGGTTTAGCGAGCCTTAAGCCACAAAAACCCGTAACACCGGGGCCTGATGGTCCATCTCCGCTTCCTGAACAGACCTCCAAGGAATTGAACGGTCTGGGGATACTTGAAGGCTCAGGGGTTATAAGTAGGGCGATCCCCAATTTACAACCGACACACCACATTACTAGATCGAAGTTGGAACATGGATTGAGAATGAGGAGTGCTGGGATTTCCCGTGCGTCAACCCTCAACCCTAAGCCCAAAACCCTGTTGCAAAAAGGGCATGAGGGTGACTTTCTGAACTCCAACGAGTTGGACTCCGCTCACCGTGTCTTGCAATTGCAACTGCGTTTAGGGATCTAAGGGTTTGGGGTTCGGGGTTCAAGACTGAAGGCGAGGAATAGTTGGAATAAGGCTTGAGGTCACAGTTTCTCGAGCACGATCGAAATAGCTGAAGAAATCTGGCTTAATGTTGGCGCTTTCAACCATTATTGAATTTATTGAGAATCCGGCTTACAGGGCTTGCGAAACTGTGACTGGGTTTTAGGATGTAGAAAACTTGTTTGGGTGTGGGGCATTTGGGGCTTTGTGCATGGGGCACAGCGCCAAGGACAAAGCTATTTCTTCAGAGAAAAGCTAAGCTTGTAGAGTTTGTACGCGCCCAATCAGCATTGAAGACCAGCTCCTTTAGCACAAGAACACGTTTCGAGGGCGAGGATTTACATTCTAGGGCTCATAGAGCTTAGGACTGAAGGGAGTAACAGTCTAAGACGTAGAGTTTCGGGTTCAGGTTTGCTGGGAGACCTGCGATTACAGAATAGAAAGATGGTCCTAAATCCTGAACCCTAANAGAGTTTCGGGTTCAGGTTTGCTGGGAGACCTGCGATTACAGAATAGAAAGATGGTCCTAAATCCTGAACCCTAAACCCATTAAGGATCCGAAGCGATGCGCCCCAAATCCCGGCACTGGGAGTTTGAGGTGCAGGATTTTGGCGAAGGTCGAATGCTCTTCGGGTTGAGGGTTGAGGGTTTGGGGTTTTGGGGTTTAGGGGGTTTAGGGGTTTAGGGTGTAGGGTTTGAGTCTGAGGTCAGGAGCTTGGCAATTGCAACTGCTGTTGAACTGCGTTGGATATTGAGTTTGTGGCTCAGACTGGAAGGTTGCATCGAAGAGCCCTGGCCCCGCAGCATTGGAAGGCGCAAGGAAGCACACCAACAACAATAATAATTTAATGGCGTAAGAATCACAATGTCAACAGCAATCATCACCATCTTCTGCCACAGGCTGACCAACCCCGAAAAAGCAAGAAGGACTATGTGCAGCCTGGTTGCTTCTGAGAATCTTGGGAACCATGTGGTAACAACGATCTCTCTTCTTCCGGCACCTTCACAGAAGGGGGACCCTCATATAGACCCTTCAGCCAGGCTCCAAGAAAAGATTACGAATTGTCCAAGACCCTAATTATACTGGGAGGACTCTGGGGCTTTTGGGCTTTGGGGGGCGGCTCAGTGGCTCAGCAACCGTGGAGCGCTCAGTAGAGTCAGCCGATAATTGAGGTACCTCTAACCCCCAACACCTATTTGCTGAGACCCACGACCCTTCCCCCTAGACCCTAAACCCTAAGCACGGCCCCTGAACCCTTAACCTAAGCTCGCGGCTTTATCTGGGGCCCTCTTCGAGTTCAGGCATTTATTCGGGTTTAGGGCAAGCATTTAGGGTTTCGGGGCTTCGCTCTGAAGACCGAAATTGCATCCGGCAGACTGCTCTCCGCAAAAACTGTGATTCGGGCACCGACTTTATGATTAACCAGTGCTTGTCTCAACACCTTAAACATACACACACACACACTCTCTCTCTCTCTCTCTTTTGCAAGCCAGTCATACTTACTTAGATCGATGCTGTTTGTGCTAGGCTGCTAGATCTTTACTTCGAACTTCTCTTCTGTCACATTTTTGTTAGTCTTTGTATCATTTCGCAGGTACGATTACACCAGAGGACAGGTAGATGAGTGCGCGGTCTTCGTTGGCCAGCATACGGCATACGCACTCACCTTACCTGCCTCTCCGCTGGGCCCATGCGTAACTGTAAGACTTTGCGCTTAATTCCTTGGAGACAGGAGTTGTACACACACACACAGAGACACATACACACACACACACACGCACGCACGCACGCACGCACGCACGCACGCAC
>BGNK01001397.1:105464-146028 GCA_003297005.1 Symbiodinium sp. clade A Y106 | reverse complement strand
TTTTTTTATTTCGATGTTTTAGAGTATGCTCACGGTCTATAGCTCTGAACGGCTGAAGGTGCTGTTGGCCTGCAGCTCCGAGTCATGCATTTCATCTCTGAGTGGTGCCTAAGCCTTGTGGAGTTGCAGGCAGGATGAGGCCACTACATGTAACAAGTGACTCTTGCATTGATTGCCATGTTTCAGTTTTCGGCTTGCAGCAGGCAGCAATAGTTTTACTTTAGCCTGGGGCCTTGTGGTGATGGCGAAAAGTTTGGGTTCCAAAGACGGCCCTGCAGCAGAGAAGCTGCCAGGGCAAGCTTCAACAGCTGCAGCAGAGGAAGAAACCGATCCAGTGCTGAAGCTGAAGAGGGGAATGAGGAAGTTCTTCGAGCAGGAAGGCGAAAGCCGCGAATCAAGNGAGAAGCTGCCAGGGCAAGCTTCAACAGCTGCAGCAGAGGAAGAAACCGATCCAGTGCTGAAGCTGAAGAGGGGAATGAGGAAGTTCTTCGAGCAGGAAGGCGAAAGCCGCGAATCAAGCTACCGCCTGAGTCGTGCCGAGGCACTTGCCGTCCACGAGGATCGCAAGAGAAGTTGGAACAGTGAGAAGCAAAAAGAGATGCTCGAAAGATCGCTCAAGAGCTCCCGTCGAGAGATCCAGAGCCTTGAGGCAGAGGTCGCAAACAAGGACAAGACGACAATGGCCCTCCAGGATCAAAACCGAACTCTGTGGCAGGAAAAGACGGCTCAGAGCCGCAAGATTTGCAACCTTAAGAACATGGTCAGGGAAACGCACGAGTCGGTCATGGGCATCAACANCTCTGTGGCAGGAAAAGACGGCTCAGAGCCGCAAGATTTGCAACCTTAAGAACATGGTCAGGGAAACGCACGAGTCGGTCATGGGCATCAACAATATCGTTGAGTCGTTTGCAGCATCACTCGCGGCAACAAACCCGAGTGATGAGGACACACAGACCGATTGAATTGCCTGTCGGTCTGTGGCGATTGCAAAGCACAAGCATCCAGGAAGGTGAAAACCAGGAGCTGTGCAAAGCAGTCAGCAGTAGCGTCTGTGTCTCATAATTTCAGGTTGAGATTCCAGGTTGAGCTCTTGCGTGAGTTCAGGGTTTGGCTTTCGGGGTTCATGTTTTTGAAGTCCTGAAGGCATAACCTAAACATATCACGCACAAGCCACAGTGTAAATTGCAAGCACAAAGCTCGGAACTACAATGCAGTAGCCGTTTCTGTCTTCGCAGGCTCAAACATGACATGGTCAGTCGTAGCTCTGCTGATGCATAGCCTGCTTGCAGCCTGAGCCCTGGCAGTGTCCAAAGAGACTTCTTCCAGTGGCAAAACTGGCAGCCATGTTTCGCAGCGGTGCCCTGGAGAAGCNTCAGTCGTAGCTCTGCTGATGCATAGCCTGCTTGCAGCCTGAGCCCTGGCAGTGTCCAAAGAGACTTCTTCCAGTGGCAAAACTGGCAGCCATGTTTCGCAGCGGTGCCCTGGAGAAGCTGCTCTCCTTGGAGGCGGCGCAATCCAAGCAGTGCCAACGAGAACGGGGTGGTCCTCGGCTTCCGTGTGAAGGGCAGGGTGACGAAGCTGTGGAAGTTGCCCAAGGACACCAAGGCGAGGTTGCTGGAGGACTGGTTTGAGAGCGAGACCTTCCGGACAACGAGGAGGACATCAACGTGGACTGGTTGAACCTGGTGCTGAGCTCAGCTTTGTCCTGCACGTGTCCCCCAAAGAGTGCGTGCCGCCAGTGCCCAAGGACCCAGAACCGCTTTGAGAACGTCCTCGACCAGCAGTAAAATAAACCCTCTGGTTTCAAGTCGTGGAACAATGCGGCTCGGGCCAGCTGGTAGCATCAANGTAAAATAAACCCTCTGGTTTCAAGTCGTGGAACAATGCGGCTCGGGCCAGCTGGTAGCATCAACAGATGCTTACAGCTTACCCGAAGCTGAGCCCTGGCGGTATCTAAAGAGACTTCTCCCAGTGGCAAAACTGGCAGCCATGTTTCGCAGCGGTGCACATAACATGTTTATCGTTTTTTTCCCCAAGGAAGTTTGGCCTGCAAATGAAAACGAAAATAACATTTGATGCCGAAGTAAGATAATAAAAGTATGACTTGGTCAAGGTGACAATGGAAACATAAAAGAAGATTTGATGGTGGTGTATGCTGATTCCTCTCCTTACCCGTGCTGTGGGGTTGCTTCAAGACGGGGTTATGAAGATAGAAGTACTTCATATGTACGAATGTTATCATACGTGTTGCTTGGTAATCCCTGATGATGCCTAACAGACTAAATTAGNTGCTTCAAGACGGGGTTATGAAGATAGAAGTACTTCATATGTACGAATGTTATCATACGTGTTGCTTGGTAATCCCTGATGATGCCTAACAGACTAAATTAGATTGGTTATTGAGCCGTCGTGTTGAGAATGTCGTCAACCAGCAGTACAGTAAACCCTCTGGTTTCAAGTCGTGGAACAATGCGGCGCGGGCCAGCTGGTAGCATCAACAGATGTTTACAGCTTCCCAAAGCTGAGCCCTGACAGTATCTAAAGAGATTTCTTGCAGTGGCAAAACTGGCAGCCATGTTTCGCAGCGGTGCACATAACATGTTTATCGATTTTTCCCCCAAGGAAGTTTGGCCTGCAAATGAAGACAAAAATAACATTTGGTGCCGAAATAAGATAATAAAAGTATGACTTGGTCAAGATGACAATGGAAACATAAAAGAAGCTATGATTGTGTCTGCTTGTGCCTTTCCTTACCCGTGCTGTGGGGTGGCTTCAAGACAGGGGTACGAAGATAGAAGTACTTCATATGTACGAATGTTACTATACCTGTTGCTTGGTAATCCTTGATGATACCTAACAGACTAAATTAGATTGGTTTTTGAGCCGTAGTGAAGTAGTTTTGCAAGTATTACTTTCCGGGTGCCAAATTGACCGAACGTCGTACTCCTCATACCGTCTTGTTCCTCGTCGCTTTTGCGCCCCTCCAATAAAAAGGTGCGTGAAAAAAACCCCATGGTGCAGCCGTCGGCGGCCCATGTGTTGTCGTCCTCCTGCAATATCGCAGACGAACTTTGATATATATCTACATAGGACGATCTCCCACCTCGTTCTTCACGAAGCCTCCGAGGAGGCCACCGGCCATGAACCAGTAGAATTCAGCAGAATCCTGCCAAGCAATTACAAGCTTAAGGGTTTGGGCCATGGTAACGTGATATCTCTGCATGTCCTGGTCCGAACATTGAATGCTGCAACTGTAGCGAGCCATGGCTGGAACGTGTCAAGCCCTAAACAAATCTATGACAGAAGCCATGCCAGCCTTGTGGGAGTGTGTGTGTGTGTGTGTGTGTGTCGAAAATTTAACACACATGTGAGTATACCATCTGGCTGCACGTGCCTGGCTGCCAACAGCATGACATGAACGCCCGATCGAGCACCATTCATGGAGCTCTGCGAAGCCTGAAAGGCAAGCGGGATGGGAGAGCGCATGCATCAGCAACAACAACCGCAACTGCCAGTCCGGACAAAAGAACATTCACTCAGGCAAAAACTGCTTTCTCTTGGCCGCACATCCGATGGAAGACTTCACTGCACACGCATGCACACATGCCCATGCATGAACCTCTATATGCATGGCTGCCAGCGAGCAATCTGCCCTGCTGTCGCACGATCTAGGATTTATCCGCCCACTTTCTCTTGGGGGCTCGCTTCCTTTAGTTGATCTCTGACGACTTCATCCCATGTCGCACGTGCTGGAGAACATCCTGGGTCAACTCAAGCCAAACACCTCGAGAGCCCAATCCCTCGAACAGGCATCGACAAGTCAACTTTGTCCCATCGTTCTCGGACGGCAGCTCTATGGACACGTTGTGCGGTGCATACAC
Source organism: Symbiodinium sp. clade A Y106 (assembly GCA_003297005.1). NCBI lineage: Eukaryota > Dinophyceae > Suessiales > Symbiodiniaceae > Symbiodinium > Symbiodinium sp. clade A. Next base: position 142,147 of record BGNK01001397.1, on the reverse strand, counting down.
CTGGTGCTTGGAGGTCGCCTTAAACTCTTTCTGTTTCTTCTTGGCATTCTTGCTCTGCTTCTTTCCCACATTCTCCTCGCTGCTTTCCTCCTGCAATCTCGCTGCGACTTCCTCGTTGAAAGCCGATTGGCGAGCACAGTGCAAACTCTCAAAGTAGATGTTGTCGAGAGACGCGAGCATCCCCAGCATCCTTTTTCTTGGCCCGGAGATCCAACCCTTTCCCATGAACGAACCGCGCCAAGTTCCGGTCCCATTTCTGCAGGAGGAACCAAACCGTTCCTTGCTCCTCCTCCAGTGTGGGCACCCACACTTGTTCTCCATACTTGACGACCTTTTGAGTCATCACGGCGACCGATTGTGGGTCCTGTTCTTCTTCTGCTGATGACGCTTCAGGATCCATGTTTGAAAGGGGCTGGTTATCGAATCAAGATATCGTTCAAAGCAGGAAATGCTGCATCGTACATGTGCGTGTAGCCACATTCGTGTAGGCCTTTCTACACGTGCATCCCGTGACATGTGACATGACGAGTCATGGTAACCTTCGAAAGTCATGCGTTCAATGACTGTGCTAACATCATTCGCTCATGCAGTCTCTTTGCAACACGACCGTCGCCTCCATCACTGACTGACCAAGCCAGATTTTCAAATGCATATGCATGACACATGCCATGTTACTTTGAGGGCTCGTCCACGCTCCTCAGAGACAGGGTTCTATATACACCGTGTTGCAGGTTGCTCTCATCATGGATCCTCCAAGGGCCTCTTTCTGCAGTGCCGTGTCTTGGGCGGGGTGACATCCTGCTTCAACGGCTCCACGTCCGCAGACTTGCCCTGCTTGTGCATGAGGAGTGTGTCGCCCTGCTTCAATGCATGCATGTTTCGGAGCAATGGCAGGAGCACGCCTTGTTCCTCGTGCTTTTCACATGGATCACCTCCATGTTCAAACCCTCCGAATCTGTCACACCTGAACGAGGAAGGCCGGGTTCAGGAACCCTGGATCTCCTTCAGCTTTGGGCAACTGCATGTACGGCTGAACCCAAAAGTAACAATCAGCCATCGGGTTTTTTGGAGCTATGTTTGATCTGCAGTGATGCAGGGCAGAGACGAAGCTTGCACAAATGCGGATTCTGGGAATGCTTCTCAAACAGCTCGTGCATTTCCAGATAAAGCTCTGCCAGCTTTTGCTTCTGGTACTCGGGGCTCTCTGTCGGGAAACACTGGAAAACGTCTTCAATCACGTGGAGCTCAGGTTTTGGCTTGAACACGGACCATTCCCTTGCCAAGAATCCGTCCATGGATATCCTGATTGCCTGACTACATCGCCGCCTGCCTGCTTCAATCGAACTCGGTCTTTGTCCACCGACTCGATCCCCATACTCCTGATCGGCCTTGCGACGGACGTGCTGTCCGGCTTCGAAGCCGGCCTCTTTGAGCAGGTCTGATGGACTGCCGTGGTGCCGGCTGGCTTGCAGGACTACCTGCAGGAACAGCCGGCGGCTTCACCTGGTGCGCTGCCCAGCCAGAGGCCAACGGCACTTGCACGATGCCTTGAAGAATCACGACCACGTCATGGGCTAAGGATTCCTTGCACTTGTACTTCTGCAGATCTTCCCCCGTCAAGCAAATGCCCATGACATATGCAGCCAAGCTCATGTCTCCATAGCTCAGAGCCCGGTGGACCTCATGCATGTGTGCCGTGTCACCGATGGACGTCACGATGCTTCGCCACTCGGTCATGATGGCATCGGCTTCTCTGACGAGAGGCATTGTGCGGATTTATTGAACAGGAAGTAGAAAGATCTACATCGCAGGACTGGTCACTCTTGATCATGGGCGACTTCAACTCATTCACGGATGGAGCCCTCGACAGGTGGCAAGGGGTCTGGCAAGTCAGAGATCAATGCCTGGCCATGAAGTGTAAGGAGGCGGGTTTGCAAGACACATGGCGACTGGCCCATCCGCGGCTGCAAGCCTTCACATATGTCTCCAATATGGCAGTGCCAGTCGGCTTGATCAAATCTGGATGCTCCCGGCAGTTGGTGCTAACGCTACTATACTGTGGAACTGGCCAAGGAGAATTGATCACCATCCTGTGCTGATTGACTTGACCTGTGTCCTACCAACACTTCCGCCTGCCAGCAGTTCGGACAGCGCCCCGATGTGGAAGCGTTTAGTAAAACTGGCAGAAGGACCCAACATCACAAGGACTCAGGCTGAAGTCGCGCACGCTCTGGCCCCGTATGAGAATTCCTTGCGTGCTGCCGGGCATACGCTCCAGCTGCTGCTACACCCCGCCTCGACTTCGTCCTCGTCGTCTGCTACATGGTCTGAGCACGGTATCGTGTCCTGGGCACGGGGGCTTCCCGAAGCCGATGCACACGATAGGGACACATTGGCTAAGGTGCATGATGAGGTCATGAGCATTCTTTGGAGTGCTTTGCCNGATGCACACGATAGGGACACATTGGCTAAGGTGCATGATGAGGTCATGAGCATTCTTTGGAGTGCTTTGCCCCAGCCCAGCCTTGCCCATGACAGTCGTCACACAGGCAGATCAGTCAATGCGTGGGATGAATGCATTGCTCACCTTCGTACCTTAAGACACCTCCTTGAGGACGCGCCGGACGACTCCATACGGCAACAACCTGTTGAGGAGCAACTTACATTGGCCTCCGCCAAGTGGCGCCAGGGACTGCATCACATGAGGCATGGCGCGTGTAAGCTGAGCCCCCACACCACGACATGATTGGGACGGATTCCATTCCAACCCAGGCGAGTGGCTGCAGCTCCAGGCACCACCAGGCGTGTATTTGCATACTGCTAGCTCCTCTTCCGAACAGGCACAGAACCAAGCCGACGGCCAACCTCGCATCCAGCCGCTTAGAGTCGGTCAAAAAGTGGACAGATGAAGCCACGCAGCTCCGGGCAAGCGCAGCCAGCGGGGGAGCGCGACTGCGGCACGAGCGCCGAGTCCTACTCCTTCGGCAAAACGACTTAAAGATGTGGGCCAAGCACCTGCGCGATGCCAGGCCTCCCAACCTGCGCTACACTCCCACAAAGCTGCGTACAGACAGCGGTGTCGTGAGGCCATCCACACCTGAGCAAATGAGAAGAGCGGCGGCACAAGAGTGGCAGGTCCTCTTCTCTCAGCCGTCCACTCCTTGGTCCCACCCCACGGTTAAGCCCTGGGTTGATGCGGCAGGAAGGCTGCGCGGAAGTCCCGCCACTTACGGACTACCGCGCAACCTGGAGGGGGAGCTCCTTGCCACGCTCACCCCCGGGCCGTGGATATGGCAGCATTGGATAGGACGTCAGGTCCGTGTCATTGCGGAGGATGAACTCGTTGTTATATACTGGACCATGCTGGACGTGCAACGACTCCGAGCCATTGTTGTGCCCTGCATTAAGACTGCGCTGCAAGTCAATCTAGCGAAGGCCAAAGGGGGCTGGCGACCCCTCACGATGCTNACTGGACCATGCTGGACGTGCAACGACTCCGAGCCATTGTTGTGCCCTGCATTAAGACTGCGCTGCAAGTCAATCTAGCGAAGGCCAAAGGGGGCTGGCGACCCCTCACGATGCTGGAGTCACTGGAGGAGGAGTTCAAAGCTATAGAAGGGCCCACCACGCAGCGCTGTTCCCTGGCTCGATCCCTTCTTCCGGCGGGGGAAGTGTACAGTAGGCACAACTTGGCATACGAGCGGAGGCAGCCGGCGGCTGCAGATGTTCTGTATCTGGATGCCTTGGTGGTGGAGGATGCCCGCAGCTCGGGTAGGCCTCTAGCCAGATTGCCGGCGGACTATGAAAAATTTCTCAACGCCATCAACCTGTGTCAAGCAGACGCGGTCATGCAGGCTCGTGGCGTCTGTGACGAAGCAAGAAGGCTCTATCAGGAAGCTTTCCAGGGCCTGCGTATACACGTGGACACAGCTTGGGGCCCTTCGGAGGAAGTGAGATGCGATCGCGGTGTGCCGCAAGGCGCGGTGTCATCCCCTGAACTATNAGCACTAGACGTATGAGCTGGGATGAGTTAATCATGAGTGCACAGTTCTTTGGCGTTGGACACATCAACTATGCACCACTTATCGGGATCCCGCCTCCCGTTCACCTCCATCGCCATGACACGGCGGTGCAGTAGGCCTCCTGGTGTCTCGTAGCGCAGGTGGTCTGCAACTGTGCTCTTCAGTGGAATCTGTGCTGGGTGCATTAGCATCAGAACTACTTCGCATCCTCAACAGCCCGCTGCTGGTGGGGCAGCTGGCAAGAGNCTCGTAGCGCAGGTGGTCTGCAACTGTGCTCTTCAGTGGAATCTGTGCTGGGTGCATTAGCATCAGAACTACTTCGCATCCTCAACAGCCCGCTGCTGGTGGGGCAGCTGGCAAGAGACTCCTTTAAGGCAGGCATGCGTATGGAACCAAACGAGGTTAGTTGCCTGGGAGGCGTGGTCCTTCGGGCGCTGGAGTTCCTTGCAGGCTATGGGCTCTTCATCACCGCGAGCATGGACCGCACGGTGGGCCGTATTTTGGACAGTGTTTACTCGTTGCAAGGCACGGTCCCGGCAAACATGGTTGGCCTTTTTGATGCACGCAAGTTCAATGCTTCTGCCAAGTTCTGCAGAGTCGGGAAGCTGGCCTATGCCGTTCGTTTCAGGGTGGATGAGCTGCGCCGTGACGAGGTCCCGTGTAACACCTGGCACTCACAGGCGCTCTGGGAGGGCCTCTCTGAGGGCGCTGGGGTGTCCGCTCATACTTGTGCAGCCGCTGCCGGCATGGCTACAGACAGAGCGCTGAGCGATGAGCGACTGGGCAGTGGAATGCGGCTTGACGCAGGTAGCACAAAGGGAGATCCCCGAGGATTGGGACAGTCGAACCTGGGAATTCCCTGATGATCCCCTTGTTGATGCCCGTTCCCGTCATCTGGATGCCGTGATTGCGGGGTTCCACCAGAATGAGGACTGCGCCATGTTTGCGGATGGCGGGGAGGACTCTACATGTTGTACCTATTCGGGACAGGCCAGGGGTTTCTCGCCTGCAGAGTCTTCTTGGACTGTCGCGGGACGGGTGATGCCGCAGATAAGCGGTAAGCTTCCCCGCAGATTCGGATGGGAAACCACAAATATCCACACCTCAGAATTCTTGGCAATGCTGGTAGCCCTTCGTTGGAGGCGGCCTGACAGGTGGAACCTCCTTGTCCTTGACAGAAGCTCCCTATTCCCCCTCCTTCGAGCCTGTGCGGAGGGTGACCCGACCAGNTTCTTGGCAATGCTGGTAGCCCTTCGTTGGAGGCGGCCTGACAGGTGGAACCTCCTTGTCCTTGACAGAAGCTCCCTATTCCCCCTCCTTCGAGCCTGTGCGGAGGGTGACCCGACCAGGTTGCTCAGGTTTTCTTGCGCCCACCTGATGACCAGACTTCGCGCGGTCAAACGGGAACTTATTCGCTCTTGGTCCGGGCGCGACAAGCCCCCACTATGGCGAAAAGATCAGTTTTCAGCACCCGGCGCGGTGGACAATTGCTGAGCCTCTTCCTGATGGAAGAGAGCGCAAACTTTGCCATATGGCATATTGCGACCATGGCATGGTGGGTATCGACATTAGCAGTCACCAGGGCCCCGACACCCGCACCATCCCGGTGTTGGTGGAAGGAAACGCAAGGCAAGATGCCGGCTGCACACAGGCTCTTCCGGAGGATGTTTGGTGGCCCTCCGGGGGCCTGGCATTCCAACTATCATACCAGGGGCGGGCGGTCACTCAGCCGGCGCGCAAATTCATTCGGGACAGGTTGAGGCAGGAAGCGTTGAGCAAGTGGCGCCTCCGCACAGTGCAGGGCAAATGCAGCTCAACCCCAGACATTTTCACACCAGGCCTTGACATTCGGCTCTTCACCACGAACTGCGTCACGGCTGAGTGGCGAGCTTGGACCCTCGAGAATGACACCCCTCATAGTGACATTTCATCCTTCGCGTATCGGTGCATCCGCGCAATAGGAGGCAGTTGGACGGAAAGACTCCATGCCGACCCGGCTTTGAAGCGACTTGGACAGAGTTGGGCGGGCACCCGATCCGAACATGCCCTCTGTGCCGGTTGCGGCCTGGCACACCCAGACATGTAATCATGGCCTGCCCGGCTATGGAGCCCTTGGTCAACCGGTTGAGAGACGATTTAGAGAGGGCGCTTGGACGGGTTGTTGCCTGCCCCGAGCTCATCCAGGCAGCAAATCGGTCATCCCTTACCCGGAAAGTGGCAGCAGAGGATACAGCGCAACGATGGCCGATCTTATCAGCATGGAAATGGTTCGTTCCACTCAGTACCGAGATAGAGGATTTTGGACATGACGACGAGTCAAGCAGTCGGACCGTCACCAGCTCAGAACTAGGGCACGATCTAGCTTATCGTGGCATCATGCCACGGGAGTTGGGTCGCTTCCTGCGGCGTCATGGTCAGTCTAACTGCACTCGCTTACCCGAGGAGGACGCTCCAGATGAGCAATTCGGATCGTTCCTTGACATGCAGGGTGCAGCGGATGAGTTAGTGGCCACCGCGGAGCGGTGTGTTNTTACCCGAGGAGGACGCTCCAGATGAGCAATTCGGATCGTTCCTTGACATGCAGGGTGCAGCGGATGAGTTAGTGGCCACCGCGGAGCGGTGTGTTCGAGCAGTTGGTGCAGCAATTGGCGTGTTGCGTCTTCTAATGCTGGGTCTGCGCTGCATACGTCTAGATGCCTGGGCCTCAGCTATGACGGCGTCCCTCAGTGAAGCCACAGCACAAGTACTCCCAGCAGGCCCGCTGAACCCTTCTTGAGGGAGCTGAGATGGCTGGCTGCCGACCGTGGCACAGCGGTCAATCGACTCCGTAGTGTGCTCCGCACCAACCATTCCAACGACCGCCTGGCAGTGATTCTGATGGAGTTCGGGATACCGATGCGCACTGGCACGGTCCTTTCTTGGGGTGCTAGCCAAGCCTCTTGGGCCGTCTACCGACAGGCGTTGCAGCATGTGTGCAGATGCCCTGTCGTAGCGCCTGTGCCACTTGTTGCATGCTGCCTCCGATGTCGAGGGGCGCAGTCAGCAGGTACGGCGCAACCGCACCCACGCCCCTGGTGCGGAAGGTTGGATGGTCCTTCCTGCGCCGCATGCTCAGTCACCATCCACTTCCGAGGCAGTTGCCGCTGGAACCGAGGCGCACATTCAGTATACAGGGTGCAAGCACAGGAAGCCGTACAACTTTGCCCAGACTGTCACTGGCTGTGGATAGTCTCGTTCAGTGCCTTTCCCTTCGCTCAGCAGCTTTCCATTCCGCCGAGTATCAGCAGCCACATGGACAGGGTTGCAGCTACTTGCCTGCCTGGAGCTGGCTTCCTTCAGGCCGCTCACGATTATATCCTGCGGCGGGGCAACCTTGTCCATAATTTGGAAGTGATTTTCGCTCAGCTTCAACAGGAAGCAGACCGACTAGTCCAGTGCGGACTTGCAGCAAGCCGCTTTTCGCGGCGACACAGACTCATCCGGCGAAGGTCGTAGGATAAACGTATTGAGCGATCATACGGCTGCTGTCTCCTGCATGGTCGATCAACCCAGACCATAACCCCTGTCTGCAGCCTTCTCTCAGCAACAGCTGCTTGCTGTGCAATCTTTTGCTCAGTATTTTTTTTTATTTTTCGTTCGTTACGCGTTCTTGCTTCCTGTTGCTGTTCCTTGTTGTCGTGTTGTTGAGGCTCGCTCTTTAGGCCTGGCGCCGGAAGGGCAGCCTTTTTGTTAGGCCAGGCTCGTGCCTCGGTCGACACCTCACCTCACCTCACCTCTGACAGAGCCCAACATGTCCTTAGTCATCATTTTCTTCAAGTCTGTCTGGCTCGCTGCTTCTCTGCAGTACGCCAGCTTCACCTGAGATCAGCAACAACAAGCGACATCGGCCAACATGCGTGAATTCCCTCCCATGCGTATGTGACACATGACAGCATGCATGAAAGTGCATGAAGTGGCCATGGCATGCCGGAACCGTGGGAATTGGTTCGAACCCTTGACATCGGCACTGACCTTCTCCCAGAAACCAGGCCCCAATGAACGTGTACTGGGNACCCTTGACATCGGCACTGACCTTCTCCCAGAAACCAGGCCCCAATGAACGTGTACTGGGGGAATGAAGCCTCACGAAGGTTTCTGTTTCGTTGAGCAAAAATGGATCCGTGCCACCCGTGGTCTTTAGCACAAAGCTGTAAAGATGCGGCATGGACTTGCCGTGCACGGACTTCCCCGTGGTTGCTTTGTTCTTCAGGGCCAGGAACAGCTGCCCAACATGTGCGCCGCACTCCGCGAATCGACACCGAGTCCGTGACATCCGATCGCCACTGTCGTGCAACCTTAAAGCTACACACCAGCAAGACATAAGCATCTGGCAACCCGCTTCTGGGCTCCACGCCCGAAAACCGAGGCAGTATTGGCGCCGTTGAGCCTGATCTAGCATGGTTCCGGGCTGTATATATTCGCAGCAAACCCAGAGCACGCATGCAAACGGCCTTCCGGGTCACCCGTGCTTTCTCGGCAACTTCCAGGTTCAACACGAATGTAAGCCATGCACATGGCCCAGACGAGCACATTTTCCGGTGAGCTAGCAGAGCCACACACGTACTAAGAGCCTTCGTGTGTTTCCCGGTTGCTTTGCCGGCCTCAGGATTCGGTTCGAAACAGGATCTTACAGATTGAGCTACGGGCCATTCGCACGAAACAGTCAAAGTGGACAAGCCTAACATTGTAGTCCACAAAACCCTGAGAACTCATCTGAACCCAAGTCTGATGCAGCCGCCTCATCAGCTGCAATTCGTGTTCCCCACGGTGAAGGGTCGCATTGCCCATTCTTTGGACTAGACCGAGTAGTTGCGGCAGCTGGGCAGCGACGTGTCGNCACGGTGAAGGGTCGCATTGCCCATTCTTTGGACTAGACCGAGTAGTTGCGGCAGCTGGGCAGCGACGTGTCGTGACAAAATCTTCCAAACCACTCCTTCGCGAGCCGCCCTCGCGAACACCGGATCGTGGCGCCGAAGCAGCTCCATGCTGAGCCGGCCTTCATGGCAAACAGCGTCGTCTCCTTCATGCATGACCTCATAGTGGAAACAACGAAGGACAGAGTTGATATGTGAACCCGCGAGGGAAAGTGCCTTGATCATTGTGGGCTCGATGGGCCCACAGCGGTTATGCATGCTTTCGAACAAACGGACATTCCAATCGATGTCCTCCTGTCCACTTGGTTCATGAGCGATTGCTTGTACTCTGGCATCAAGCCATCCAGCGGACACGATATCCCCTAGTAAGTCGTGGACATCCACGGGGTTAATACCACTGCCGTCNTCCTCCTGTCCACTTGGTTCATGAGCGATTGCTTGTACTCTGGCATCAAGCCATCCAGCGGACACGATATCCCCTAGTAAGTCGTGGACATCCACGGGGTTAATACCACTGCCGTCACGGTTCTGTCGGCTAATACCGACCATGGCCGGTTGGAGCTGCGTCGTGTAAACGTGACCCTGTGATTCTAGCTGGCTGATCGCCGCGTGCACGGTTTTAACCAATCGGTCGCCCTCTTGCACCTGCGACAACTTCCCCGAGAGGTCCGCAACCAGCTCCGCAGACAAAGCCATGCCGTGATGCCGTGTTTCGGGAAGGATGTGCAAGCACCATGCATGCACTTCTTAAGCCAAAGCCGCATGCAAATATATGCATGTCCCTGCCCGCGAGCAAACTGCCCTGCAGGTCGGGTTCATGCCTAAATGCCCAACAACATTGACATGCGGTGACATGCTTCTCATGAAAATGACTTGCACTCTGCACAGCGGCACTGACTTTCTAACATGCATGGAGAGGCATGCAGAGAAGACGCACGGAAATATACAGCTGCAAATGCACGGGGGGGCGGCACCTGAAGGCACCAATGCCATCGACGGCCGAGACGCACTGCCTCGGAAAGCCCAACCTGGCAGGGCTTTGGCCCCATGAACACAGAGATTTCTAAGACATGCATATCTACTTATGCCAAAAGATAACTGACTTATAAGTACATACATCTCCATTTGCTAAGCTGCCTAAGTGTGTACACTTTGCTTATTCCAGTTAGCATAAGTTGTTAGTAAGGCCTGCAAGTAGAAACTAAGCAGTGTTTCTACATATATCTGAACGGCATCACTTACTAAATGCTGCAACTCTCTTGCACAATTTGAGAGGTATATATGTTGTGTTATGGGGAATATATCTGAAGTTAGCAAACATACTTAACCCGACCAACCCTCAGAACCACATAACAAGCACCACGATCCTTCAAGTACCTCCGGGGTCCTCGCAACGCGCGCGCTGCCCGTCGCGCCGCCGACATGAACCTCGATGTGCCTGTCTCTGATGAGCCGCGCATTGAGGTCGTTGCTAACGGCCTTCCCCTGTGGCACGGGTCTCAACTCGCCCTATAGACGCCACCATCGTGTGCCCGCTCACACGGTGCGGCGAGCCCCACCCGCATGCCCATACCGGGCCCATACCATACGTGACATGTCATTGGCAACTTGACACCCCCAAGAATCACGTTGGGTCGCTGTAAACTGAAAGACACGGGCCGCTAGACAACCGTCCAAATAGACCAAAAGCACTGGACTTCAACAATAAACGGATGCCACCCCAACTTGAACAGAACTGCAGCACCAGGGGCACCAGAAGGCCACAGCAGCAAACGTCTACCAAACTGACGTAGCTTCTGATCCAGCTGATTTCACTGTCCGACATGTGGTGTCGCACACGGACCCCGAACAGCGCAAGCTGCTGACCAAACGGAAAGGCACGGCGGATCCGCTTGCTCGCCGCCTTCCCCGCTGCGCAATGCCGTCCATGCTCAAGAATGTCGTCCGAACATTTTTTCCGTGGATGCTCGCACCGCCTGCACCGCGCGCAAAATGCCAAGCGGAGATGTTGGAACGGCACTCAATCACTCGCGGGAACACCCCCCCATGACCAGGACTCGCCGGCCCTTTGGTCAGCGACGCTTCGTGTAGGAGGTCGAGCCAGTGCCCAGGAACAGAGGCCCCCCACAGGCTGCAGTTGTAGGTCGACGAGGACTCGTGGCCGCAGACTTAAAGAGGTGTGTGGAAAAAAACATTACGGCGTCGGAATTCTTCCGCGGACTACACAACATCCTCTTTGGTGGTATAGTAGTTGCGGAGGTGCATCAGAAAACCGCTTTTCCACGACTTCTTCGTGAAAAGATCTGCCATGAAATGGCTTGCTCGTCGCTCAGAGGAACGATCTCCCGACGTGACGCGTTCTTCGCCCGGCGAGCGAAATAACTGCATGCGTGTGGCAACAAGAAAAGTTTCAGCTTTCGCTTGCGTCTGCTGGCATCACGGCGTCGCGAATGCTTTCCAAATGGTCGGCAGAGCTGCGTTTTCAGCCAGTTTCGTTCGGATCGCCGCGAAAAGTACAATATACAATGGTGAATGCTTCGTCCCATTCGCCCGGCCACCACATGCAGCAAACTGAGATTTATCCACGATTCAGCAGCGATAACCCGATTTAAACACAATCCCGAAGGAGCAAGAACGATCCACAACAACAGCCACGACACTCGGCTTCCTGGATTGCTGCTCGCTGCCAACCTTTCTGAGCCGCCCGAAGCTGTCCGAGAAAAATTATAAACCACGGGTGTATGTTACCTGCACATTTCGTCCTGCGAGGCGACAAAGGGGCTACCTCCGCAGAAACGGAGCAAAATGCAATTTCCTTTCTGGATGCACTGTTTGCAATTGTCCGTCTGCGCGCGGATAGGATCTATGTTGAACTCCACTTCGCTGTCGAGGCACCGTTACCACCTGCAGGTGCAAGCCAAGCCGGACTGGGAGTCTCAATGTGAGCTCGGCCTTTAAGCTTGTTTCAGTCATATGTTCTGTCTTCTATGTTGTACGGCTCGCACTTCCTTGACCAATCCTCCCTCAAGGTGTCGCGCACGGAACCAACACGTCGTCTGCGACATGATGCCAAGGGCCGGGTCTTGGTGTCCTCGCAATCGAGACTTCGTGCAGGGTCATGGCTTACCGCCAGTGCCGGCCACCACGCTCGCACCGCAAGCCATGCAGCTCGCGCCACGCCGCGGCTTGCTCATGCCGCTCTCCATCAGCCACACGCCAGATGCGTTCCGACTTGCGGCGCGTCGACCGACTCGGTGATCACGCTGTACCACGCTCTAGCTTGCCCGCGCACTGATTGTCTCGCGATGAGAGCTCAGACGCTCGAAAGTGGGTCCACATTGCGCAAGAAGCCGTGGTGCCAACGGCCAAGAAGTGCCACAGCAGCGCTTGGTGTGTCTCCTCGATTTGGTCATCTATGGAGCCACGGCTAACGCCACACACGCTCACGGCTGCGACATTCCCGGAACTCCGGAGCGAAGGGCTGCAGAGACTCGTCGTGCTCGGCGGCGAAGTTGGCGCGCAGTGCTTGCTTCTGGACCTTGTCCGGGTGTGGGCGCGCAGAGCGCCGCTGCTTCCTGCGGCTTCATGGTGGACACGACGATCGTGGAGCATACTCAGCGCCCACAGGCGGATATAGGCCTAGACTGGAGAGGACCCACCGACCAGACACGAAGGCGCTGCCACAAGCACCATTTGCAGGCAAGTAGGCGCCCAACGCCGTTGATGCCACGATCATCGTCAGCCTCATACGTCGAGATGGCCAGCCGGCAGCGACCAGGCGACCATGGGCTGACCACGAACCAGGCCTCGCGCCGGAACACCGAACTTTTGCGGAATTCCGGACATGGCGAAGGACGCATCAGCCGCGCCACGCTCACTTTCCTGTGGGTATGGACTGCGCTGGCATCTTTCGCCAAAAGCCCTGCGCGAGCACTCTTGCTCGTTTCTCAAGCTGCCCTTGGCGGGGCCAGGTAACCCGACTGACGGGTAGGAGTAGGAGACAGGACACCTTGATGCAGGCGGAAATAAACAACAACATTGTACAGGACTTGTACAGATGTTCTCGATGCTGTCTCCATTATTGTGGGTCAAGGGCGTGACGCATCCTGTCTGGGATGTGCAGCGCAGAATCTTGGATGCACCTAGACGATTTCAATGCAGGCCAGAAGTTTGCACTCTTCAAAGCTTGCTGCCATGTGCCACATTCCTACAGAATGCTTCAGCAGAATCAGGAGAATGGGCGCTGGTTTTGCCACGTGCTGCAACTCGACCTCGGACGCTTAGCCACCTCGTTATTCGTAGCAGAGTGTCGCAGAACAGACGGTAATTGTGAGGGTTTGGCAGACAAGGGTTTCGCATGCGCGCCCTTGTCGCAGGAATCGGCTGAGCTCAAGGTCAGCTCGTCTGCGTTGGGGACGCTTTGCTACAAATGACTTTTGACACGGGTCTTCCGGCTTGTTGGGGTCGTCGGACCTGGGTCCAAAGACCCACAACGCAGATCGACTGGTCAAGGCAGCGTGTGAACAAGAGAAAAATCCAGACTCGAGCTACAAGTTGGGTTTGATATAGTTTGCATGTGCTGAGGGGTGATGGCGTCTCATCGTCGCGCCTCGGCTGCAATAGCCGTTGCTCTGGCTGCTTACGAGATTCCCAGACGAATTTGGCCAAGGATGGTTGTTGTGGATGCCCTCGTCTTATCTGTGTCGCACAGTTTGAGAGTCATCAAGTTGTTGTCGGAAATGACCCCTTGGCATATCGGCAGCAAAGACAGCTGAGGCGAAGGAATTCGGTGCTCGATATAATGCAAGATCCACGGCTAGAAGGATGCAGAGATCACCCACGAAGGCTGGCAACAGTTTGTTTCGAGGAGAACGCACACTAGAGAATCAAGACTGCTTATGCACATGCAGGTTCAAGAGAAGAGTGCAGTCAATGATCTTCCGATTTGCCCACTGCATGGGGTGACTTTGGCCTTCATGGAGGCTCCTTGGGAATACATGGCCGCACATGTTCGAATCAAGAGCAACGAAGTCGTAATGTGTCGTCGTCTTATCCTGAGGGCAGTGTGTCGTATGCGAACGCAGCCGCCCTTTCAAGGAGTTTGGCGACACACACAAGTCCAAGGCACCGAGAACGACAGCCATGCGATTCACACACTTGCCGCATGATTTGTCGGACGCCTCGTGGCTGAAGGTCAGCCCGGAAAACTTTTCCATAGGCCAGCTGCCGTTGAGGATAGCAGCTGCTTGCATTGCATGCTGCGCCACCGTATTGGCAGGTGGGTTGTGCTTCCACATCATCAAGCCACTGACCATGTTCAAGGGTGGCAAGCTTCCATGCTGCAAGTCGCGATGTGGTGAATCGGTCGTTGGCCCTGCCTGTATTCTCATCCTTCTGCTTCGTGCTCCAAATCGCCAGTTTTTTTAGCCGCTCTTGCGCTGTCTGCATTTCGTTCGGACTGCAGTTCTCGCTCAAGTAACCCCAGAAAGTCGCTGCTACAGCTGCTGGGTCTGTCAGTGTTGGTACGTATGCCTGAGCTTTTCTTCTGCAGGGGCATAGCAAACATGCCCTACGCGACAAGGAAACCTCCAACGTGACGGGGTATTAGCCCACTGACAAAATCACCCTCGAAGAATAAGTATGATGCCTCGATGCGTTGTTTGCCACCAGTGGTTTCTACAGGAGTCCTGCAGATGTTTCGGAGTCCTGATGTTGATACCTCCAACACCGGAGTGTTCCGCCGTGGCGTGTCGATTCGGAATCCCAGGTTGTGTATGTCTGCGGAGGACGCTGATGAGCTTCTGTCTTATGCCGAGGCCGGATCACATTAATGAATTCATGAGTTGAGCTGGCTTGGCTTCCCGACCACAGCTTAGCTCTGTAGTGTTCTGCAGGTCGGCTTCCAGCAGGACTTGAAGGACAAGAAGAAGCAGCCCTGCTTCATCACGATGGCCGCCCCGTTGAAAAATGTGCCCGACTTCGGGAGCGGCTTTCCAAGTCCTCGGCGCATTCCAGGCACATCACTTTGTCTCGCATGCTTGGAGGCCGCGGTGAATGTGTCTGCTGCGAAATCCGTTCAAGAGCATCATTGGCGTCATTGGCCAATGACATGTACTGCACAGGTATAACTACTCCACTTTTTTGGATGCACTTGAAACTTGGGATGCACGGAAAGGCACGCAGCACGTCAAATGTGTGGCATACCCAAAGTATAGTTTTCTTCATCAGGCGGTGGTGTTACAACATACTTTTGGGTGGACGCATTCGCTTGGGACCCAGATTGCCATAGGCCACTGGAGCTGCAAATCACGTACGCATGCTTCCAAGAGGTGGTCAACCAGCACATTGCTGATTCTTATCCTATGGAATGGTGGTCTACACGATTCGCCCAAGCTGTTGGCGGCCTGCTGGCAGTCAGTCAAGCTGACTAACTTAGTCTCCACTGAAACTTCGACCTCCAACTCGAGCTGAGCTGAGCAACTCTTGCCCTTCGTTCAGAGCTGTGAGGGATCTTGCGAGTATTAGTTTTACAGTCTCGGATTCTCGGCGCTGCGCATGCCTACGCCTGGGGCACGGTGAAGGTGATGTTGGGAGCACCATCCTCGTCTCCATGCCCTGGGAGGCCTTCATCGTTAGACATGTTTTTGTTGCAGCACATCCCAACGGTCGCTTTGGCGTCGCGTCTCGAGAGAAGGATCCCACTCCATTGAAGCGAGTTTGGGTCATCTGGGAGATCTTCTGCGCATACCAGACGGGTGCCCGATTCGACATTGCCATGTCTCTCAGATGCATCTATGCAGGAAAGGTCGATGGCGGTGTCTCACTGTGTTCGCACAGTACCAACGGCATCAGTGGCGGTAGACCGCCAAAGCTCCGCGATGCGGAGTGGGTAAGCTGCTCGTATCTGAGGCCCAGGAAGGAACTGGATGGTTTCAGGGCGGTGCCTTGTCGCATGGGTGACGAATGTTTATTGACATTATGACACCCAAGGTCCAGGGTATTGTGTCCTGTCGACTTGGCACGTTTCGCTTGCTTCACTCGCCGAGGCGCTGATTACATCCTTCCCCAAAGTGCAGACCGCTTTGAGCAAAGTGGATGTGGAGCTTAGCAGTGCTTTCCACAAAAGCCACCAGGCCATGCTTGAATAAGTGCATGCCTTGGTATGCGTCAAGGTGTCTGTGGACACAACTGCTGATGCAGCACTTTGAACAGGATATGGTTCATGACGAGATCAGGCGAACGATAGGCAGCTCGGACATTCAAGCATGTACAACTGGTCGGCAAAGGCATGAGTGCAACTTAATCAGGATTCACAAAGCTGAACGAAATGGTTCAGCTGCGCATGACACGCTGGCTTATTGGCATGGCCACCAGTGAGCCTGACCCTTTGATCCTCGCTTAGAAGGTCAGCATGCGTTACATGACACCCGACGTGTGGCAAGGTTGCAGAGCATGAAGGAGAATGCAACTTCGGCAAACTGGAAGGATCGCATGGGCCTACAGGACCAATCCTGAGCGCGCGGTGCAATGTGTGGCCCTACCGATCTGCGCCACGTGTAAACTCAGGACAACCTGGCACGTATGCTCAGAGAAAGCGGAAATTTTACCGGCGCCGAGTTTTACTTCAAGGACAGGCATCACTTCTGCATTAAGAAGCAAAGCCTTCCCAGTCCCAACCTGCAGGAGCTCCTGGCTGAGGTTGAGGCAAAGCAGGGGAAAGATCACGCCTCGGCCCTATTGTTGGTCACCATAGGTAAGATCGCCACCTATTCGGAGTGTCTGGGTTATCAGAATCTCAGTAGTCTGGAGCAGTCCGGACAAAATGCACTGGATCCAAGTCGTCAGCGATGTGATGGGTTCTGTAAACGGAAGAGGTGTCCCATTCTGATGCAATTGGAAACACTCCAGCCGGGGCCGTCGTCCTGTGAGTTCCCGGATCCTGTAAGTCAGGATTTTCTTCACCGCATCGATATTGTCTAAATTGCAACACACCAGCGGGAAGGTCATGGGTTCATTCCTTGTGCATCTGTCTGCAGGAATACATACTGTCACTCCGATTCTTTGGCGGTCGACCGGAAAACCGGCCTGTGCAGCTGTCCGTTTCATGGCTAAGGACGCCTGGCAACTTGTGTCTTAGAATCAACCTAAAACCAACCGTAAATCAGTACAACAAAACGAAGGCAAGTAGCTAAGCACTTGATCTCTTGGCAGCAAAGCACAAAGACATCAAGAGGCAGTCAGAGAAAAGAGATACAGGGCGAAAAGAGAGAGAAAGAGAGAGAGCACAAGCCAAGAGCAACATGCGGTCCTGAGCACGCAGGCTGTCGAAGTCTCCCAATGTTTTATCCCACAAAGTGAACGCCGACAGATTTTAAAAGACGGTGTGCAATCTGTACGAGACATCTGCGAGAGAATCCCCGGCCTAGGTGGATTTCACTTAAGTCCTCCACCTGAAGCCGTATCAGTCGCATGGGTCTTGTAAGCCTAATGATTGTCCGAGCCCTTGGCGAAAAGCCTGAAAGAACATGTTCTCGATTACCCACTGACTTCAATGTGCGAATCACAGCGGCGTCAACAGGCTGCAGGGTGGTGATTGTTCCTTGTACCGCAGAACAAATGGTTCCTAAAAATTTCTCCTCAGGGAAGGATGGGAGCGCCGTAGAACTCCACATTGAGTAACAGCTGGGTCCAAGGGTTACGACGAATGCCTGTATGAAAGTGAAAAGCACGATTATGCACGATTATCCGCGCAACGTACAGCAGCATGCAAGCCAATGTTGAACGTGACATTGCGAAAGTTGTGTAGCCACAGAAACTCTGAGCCCATACTGGCTCCCTGAATCTGCTTGAAAGAAAACGCGCCACATTGTAAGAAGCTGGACTGCAACATAAAGGCAATCAATGGCGGCAGGTCATCCAAATCCATCGTCCTGGTGTTGTGCGCCACAAACCCGCGACGGCCTCGAAATACTCGGAAAGAAGAGTCCTTGTTGCGAAAAGACAGCTGTTCCTGCCACGGTTTTCCCCATCTTTCCTGAAGTAAATGCAAGGAGAAGGTAAGTGCCTGCAGAATGCGATCATGTGGAACAGAGTTAAAAAAGCCAATGAGATCCTGCTGCACCGTGTTTGTAGGCTCTGTTGGGTAGCCCATCATGGAATGCCAAATAGTACGGATCGCCTTTTGAACTGACAACATGTTGAACGTCAGTCCTGCCGGGAAAACCACCAACATAATCTGAAACACACCTGTCGCCAAAATGGCAGTCAACCGTGAATGCCAGCATTGATCAAAAGCAATAATAGGTCTGACCTTCGCAAATCCTTTGCTGGGCTTGGGTAAAATACGAGCCACAGGCAGAGAAGCGGACCACTTGCAACCCCAGGAGTATCTCCGAGACCATTTAGGGACGGACTGAAAACGGGATTTAAGATTCGCAAGAATAGACGACGTGCCCACAGTGCATTGCCGAAAGATCGTGGCATCCAAAAAGGTTCTGTCCAAAAGTTCATGAAAAGCAGACGGACATGCTACATGGAGTGAATGCGGGAAATGATCTACAGGCGTGAACACCAAAGCTTGCATGACTTGAAGATCATGTTTGACCTCTCGATATAGCTCATGGCGATCAGACTGTAAAGCACGGTGATGCAAGATGAGCTGTTGCTGCATCCAACGCAAGAGTCCTGAACGTACACGATCAGGTAGTCTCCACCGTCTCCACCTGTTGCACCACATGCGTAATTCTTTGCCAGCAATACGTGTCCATTGCTTGTCGGACAGGAAAGTCGTGTCATTCAATTTCAGATCTGCCAAAGAAGAAGTAGGGAGGATCTGCCGAACACGTGCAAACAAATGCTCCGTTTCTGATGAACACCAGGTCCTGCATGCACACTCCTGTGGCTTCCCTGGCACCCACGACTTCAAAAAAGTGCGAAAGTTGAATACTGTCTGAGACCATGCACGAGCCTTGATCTCCACCATCTTGACCGATGGAAGATGTAACGGTGAAAAATTTAGACGCTCTCGCTGCACAATGAAACGAATAATATGCTGCACTTCACGAGGCAAGTCATGTGCAAGGGGGGAACCTGAGAGGAACATTCATGGGAGGGTAATGTCCTTTGCGAAATTCAAGAATAAGTCGAAGCTGACTGATTGCTCTGGTCCTGAAAGACTCATCGATAATAGCAGCCAGCCTGCAGCGAAGATAAATTGCCTATAAAGGTACCACATGTGAGCGCAATGTGCGTGACTCCTCGAATTTCTGCACACTGTCACTCCCCAAACGATACAAAGAAAGAAAGACGTCCTTGTTGCTCACAATGCGTGCATGATAGGCACCATGATGGTGCCGAATCAATGCGGAAGCTTTCCTGATCTTGCGAAGTCCTGTCCTGGCTTGTGGTATCCGTAATCTGGTCTGCATGATCCTGAGTGCCTTCATGACATCCTGAACCCATGGGTATATAGTTCAACTGCGGTCGAACTGCATGGATCAAAGCTGCTTCAGTGGCTAAAAGCGCTGCAGAACTGCTCTGCGAACATGGGATGCTGCTGCGGTTGATGGCTCGTCGCCGGAGGGAGACGCGGTGCTCCATGCTGGTCAGGCCACTGTGCCGGACATTGCGGCACTGGTACATGGTGAAACGACATTGAATGCATGTGGGCCCAGGGAACTAAGGCCGACACGGTTACCGGTCCCAATTGCTGTCTGGGATGTCTTGGGAGAGCGGAAGCGAGAGAACATGCCGATTACTTCCCGGAGGAAGCTGCAAACACTCACTCACTCTAGCCGATGTTACCGCGCAGGCCCTCATGTCAGGTGCACATGCCGTTGCATTCCCTGAGACAGAAGAGAAAGGGTACGGGACAGCAGAATAGCGAGGCAGACCTGTGCACTAGCAGCGGTTACCACACCTGCCCTAATGTCAGATGCACATGACGCGAACTGAAGAACGTCAGCAATAATCATAGACTAGGAGAGCGGGAGAACTGATCAGCTGAACAAGAATCTGAACATATCCGGTTCATCACCGGTCTCCCACGAAGGGTCACCACGGCGCCTTGACGGAAAGCCGCTGTTCTGGAGTCTTCTGACTCACGCTGAAGCACACTGACGAATTCGGCAAAGGGCAAGAGCAGAGGCGAGAGAAAAGAAGAGTGAGGCATGTTGCAAAGCTCGTTGTATTCACAAACTGCACCACGTGTTTGTTCTAATCCGGACACCGCAGGGGGCCTGTCCTGATTCTAATCTCGGCACCACAGGGGGCTGCCATGCAGGTACGTGGAATCAGCGTCCCGACTCCATATCAACATGCTGAAGGAGCGCCTTCGTTGACTGGTGACTCAAACAGCATGCACCACTCCCCTGCACATGATGGTTTACTGACTTGCTGACAGTGGTTAGCATTCAAATCAAGCATAGTCATGAAAATGTTGCGTTAGCGAAAACCAAATTCAGGAGTGACCCTCTGCTCCCATGTGCTAGGGAGGTTCACACACACACACACAGGCACGTTCGCTCTTACACGATCTCTCTCTCTCTCTCTCTTGACATGCATGCCATGAGCAGTGAGTTTCTCTCTCTCTACGTAGCATGTCCTGCTCGAGCCTCAGACCAACTGCAAGTCAGATGGCCTTTTCAGAGGATGGCTGCCTGTCAAACATTTACGAGGACGCAGATTCCATTGACGGCTGCCCGTCAAGCGTGTATGCCGATCAAGAGCCCGTTTGTAGCTCAGACATCGAGTGTAACTCAGAGTCCGTGCGCATTGACAGCATATCGGACAAGGTCTCACAACCAAACTCAGATGAACTGTGTGCTTGATCACCATCGGCAGGGACAGCAGAACAGGTGAGGACACCACCCGAGATCGAGATCGCACATCAGGCACCAGCCAAGAAGCGTCGTCGTAGGATGATGGATGAAGATTCGGATGGAGTTCGAATCAAAATCGTTCCATGTGTGAAGGAACAATTTCGACAGCGCATAGCAGCCACCAAGGTGCTGGGTGGCGATTTTTATGTGCCAAATAGGGCGCAGCTTATGCTGAATTTTCTGCAGAAGCATGGCGACCGAGTGGTCAAGGAGACATCAGGTCCCAAGAAACGTTTCCCAAGGACTCTCAAGCTTCTACAGCACGTCTTGCGCAAATCTTCGGCAGGTTCTCGGAAGTGATTGCGTTGTACAACACTTCATGTTGTTTCAGGTGCCTTTGCTGCATGTGATGCGATTGAACAGGACTTGCATTGGTTGAAGACGGATCTCCCCTCGTATGAAGGGTTTGTGTGCGTACACCCTGATTCTAAGCTAAGGGTTTTTGGTCAGACAATAGCAGCAGGGGGGCAACGGCCCATCTCTCTACGTTGCCCAACGAAGCTATGAGAGATGTGGTGGATGAGAAGATTGATCACCTTCTTGTACCTGCTTATACAGAGGATGGCAACCAGGCTAAGCCACAAACCTGGCATGCCGAGGGAGTTTGCATTGCAGTGTTGTCGTCAGCTTTCAGGTTACTTAGGCAAATCCCCAACGAAGAGGGTTCAGGATGATAGCTGACACACTTGGAGACGTCCGAGTGCGTACCTGCAAAGATGGCAGGCCACGATTGTAGGAATATGTGCTAACCCATGTTTGGCTTCGGTCACTCGAGGGTCAAATCAAGTGTGTGTTTCGGCTGGAAATCTGTCATAGTGCCAGTCGTCAGGCTCCAGCTTTATTGAGAGAGCTCAGTGGCCAGACGTATGAATACTCACCCTCAATTTCTCTCCTGCCTGAATGATGAAAAATGTCGGGATAGCGTCCACTTGTGCTCCTAAATGCGACATCCACGAATGAACAATATGTGACCACTCGTGACCGCTACTCTACAACTTGTGACAATTGCGTCCACGACTCTACAACTTGTGACCACGACTTTACAACTTGTGCTCCTAATTTCCACGACTACAACTTGTGATGGGACAGAAACAAAACCAAGACAGCATTGGAGTGGCTGCGGCTTTGCCAGCGGAGCCTTTACAAAAACTGGCACTGTAAGGAGGGCTGCGGCTCTGACCTGCGAACTCCCACACAGACCCAACAACGAAGTTACAGTGTTGGGGGGGCTGCGGCTTTGCCTGCGAACTCCCACGCGGAATCGACGATAACATGGCAATGTTGGGAGGGCTGCGGGTTTGCCTGCGAACTCCCACATTGACCATGTCTTTATCCTTTTCTCCCCCTAAACCCTGGACCCTGAACATGCGGTTTGCGAATGCTGGAACGTGTAGCATGTCGGCATGTGCAAGTGCGGTTTGCGGATGTTGGAACGTGTAGCACGTCGGCATGTGCAAGTGCGGTTTGCGAATGTTGGAACAGGTAGCAGGTAGCATTTTGGCATATGCAAGTGCGTTTTGCAAATGTTGGAACGAGTGGCACCTCAACTTGACCCTCGTGTCCAACACTTCTTGCCGAAGGCTTTTTCGATTTCAGTGCTACCCCTACGACAAGGGCAGCTGTGTGTGTAAAACCCTGAAGCTAAGGGCACAACCAAAAGCAGGGGGCATCCCTATCACCTGAGCTGGATGCCCAACGAAAAGGGCTCAGGATGATAGCTGATACATTTGGAGACGTCCGAGTGCGTACTTGCAAAGATGGTAGGCCACGATTGTAGGAATATATGCTAACCCATGTTTGGCTTCAGGTGTGTGTGTGTGTGTGTCTGTGTGTGTGTGTGTGTGGGTGTGGGTGTGGGTGTGGGTGTGGGTGTGGGTGTGGGTGTGGGTGTGGGTGGGTGGGTGGGTGCGTGCACGCCCCGATTTGTTATTCAAGCGTTAGGTAAATATTTTGGTACAGCTGTGCAACGGTGTATGTCATTGGTCCTGCAGCAGAGCAGTGCATGACGTTGATTTTTGGCAAATGCAACAACCTCACCCTGAGCCATGTTCTTTATCAGAGTTGAGTTTGTGGTTGTTAATGAATGCTTCTACTCAGTCCACATGGCAGTCCTTCAAAGAACCTTTTCCGCCGGTTCGTATTATCACCTTGTTGCTGTGGCCGACCGTCCCGTGGTCGATCCTGCAGTCGCCGACGTCGGTTTTCGTTTGATCCTTCCCGATGTTCGCGCGCTGCCACATACAGGCCCGTGAAGCCGCAGCCCAGGTGGCCCATAGTCTGACACCATCATAGCCGCTGTGATTCTGGGCAGCCGAGTCAACTGGAGGATCATCGCACATTTTCTGTTTGTCCGGGCTGGTAGAGCCCATCCGGCAATACGACGGCCTCTTGACTGTCCAAACTTGCACGCCATTAAAAAAAACAGAACAAAATAGTAAATAGTATGCTGAATACTTCCTTGAAGGTATGTTTTAATAAAAGCAAAAACCATTCCAAGAACAAGAGCAAAGACTGCGGGGTGTTGTTTTGGGTGAGAATGACTGCTGAAGCTGCTTCGCGGCGTATGCGGTCGTCGGGACTGCAGTGGGAGGTTCCGCCTGAGTCCGAACTTGGATCTCTGAATGTGCTACAGTGTTGATGCCGGCCGTGTGGTACGGCTGGTGGCGGTGAGCTGACGGCGCGAAGTAGTGGACTGTGTCTGGTGTGGTCGGCTCTCTGGTGGCAAGGGTGGTGGAGCTGCATCCAGCACTGCGACCACTCACACAGTTCACATACGAACACGCTGGTGGTGCACCTTATTTTTAAAGATGTGCCACAGGCGGCGTAAATGTGGCTTTCGGCGTCTACACCACGCCAACAGCAAAAACCATAATCATGGTAGCCACTAGACTTACCAAAACCTGCAAGGAAAACACCGTCGTCAAGAGGCTCCAAGTGGGCTCTTGCTCCCATACGTGTATCCGATTACACTATGCATCGGGCAACACAGGCTTGTGAGACCACGCAATCGCAAAATCTTCGGTTTAAACGTCCCGACTACATCACCACACAGGATCAAACCATGCAACGCCGGAGGACTCTATGGCACAGTCAGCGAGGCAAACATTATCGTCATAAAGCCCCCTACTGAAGCAGTTTCCGTCGCGGAGCTCCTTTCGATGACGTGAGAACGTGGGTTCAGGCAGCAGCAACGCAAAGGTCGATTTTCATGCTCACTTGCATTCGGGCAAACACAGCTGCAGAAACAACTTCGCTCCAGCTGACCTGCCAAGCCAGAAGTGGCACAACGCAGCCAAGCATTGGATGATGATAAACCTGGGGCTAACGCACCGTCGCGGCGTCACCACCGCCAGTGTCCCGACGGACCTGCGCAAGACCTCAGAAGAATATTGTTGGAAATCGGCGCATCGCACTCAATGTTGAATTGTTAGTGAGATTCATCCCAGGCCCACAGATCGCTCTTTCAACGTTTTTGGACTGCCTAGAAGAACAGTTAGGTCAACGGGTTGAAGGAAGGTCAGTTTGCTTAGGTGAGGGTTCGGACCGAAAGCAAGGTGATGGCCATGAGTGCCTTGAACCAGCTCGCAGCTGCGTGCTCAGCATGATGGGTAGGGCGTTGTTGTCTTGCGATTCGCCGATTGCAAAGGTCACTTTGCAGAAGGGCAACCAGATAGAGGAGGCCATCGTTTATGACGAGACGTATCGTTTCAAAGTGACGATGTGTTTGCGAGTAACTGCAAGCTTGACCCCTGGACAGACCGCAACATGATTTTAAATAGTGGTTGGTGGCATACGTTCTGCTCACACCCAGCCCAACCCACAGACTCATCAAGCCACACAGATGGAAAAAGGCACGACAACTGCATTAAACATTCGACGGGCTGGGCTCGTGACAGCCTTGCAGGCAGGTTTCACGAACACGGTCGCAAGGAGAGTTCCGGGAAGCCCTTGTTGACAGAACGAAAACGACTTGCATTGAATAGCGGGCCTTTGGCGAGACGGCTTGGGCGACCAAACCTGTCTGGCCGTAGCTCGAGGCAGCCGTTCTGTCCTACCAGTACCAACTTTAGATCTTTTGATCCACATGTACCGCATCCTGTGAATCTGCCAACCACACGTGCTATGACACGGCCACAAACAGTCACTAGTCCAGGCCATGGATCGGCACAGAGACTGCTTGCAGCGTCGTCGGCGAATTCTTGGAGAGAACCACGAGGCAGTTTTGAAGTTTGCAGTTCACATATTATATTGAGTCCGCGGTTGTCAGCCTCAGCAGTGACCTGAGAGCATGAAGGGACATCTGCATGGCCTCGGATTCACGGTTGTACGCATGCTGGGTTCTGTACTGTGAAGGAAACTCTGCAGAGCGTCTCCAACTTGGCCGTTTTGCTGAGCTTACGCAGGCAACGGTTCTCCATTGTGTGCTCAGTTGCATCCAAGTGCCGATCGTGATGCATCCACGCCGGAGGCCCTTGACTGTCGAGATCTTTGACGAAGCTCGATCTCTGTACAGTTTCTTGTCAGCTTGCAGTCGGCAGACAAACAATTCTTTCTGCTTCGCTGGCTGAGGCTTGGCCGTGAAAGGTCGATAGGCAACCATCGGGGCAAAGGATCCTAGGACGCTGTACACGCACGGGGCTAAGCTGTTAGCTTCGGCATTCCGAACAACATCGGGTGAAAGGAAGACCCGGGGCATGTTTGCATGATGGAGAAGCAAGGGAGTTGTGTAGTCGGAGAATGCTTGCTTCAGAATCCGTATGGTTGGGGTCTCAGACCTCACCATGACTTGTCGACATCTTGTGGTGGGGAAGGTGATTTGCTGAGCAACGGGAGGAGGGATTGTCGAAGACGGAGCCTGTTTGTCCAGAATGCAGGGTCAGTATCGAGGAACTGTGCGTTCTTGGCGTTCGACCATCACCCGGACTGCACACATTCCATCGCATCCTATCGCATCACGACACTTTTTGTGTTCCCACAGGGGGCAGGACAGCATTCTGTTCCGACTTATGCGTCTTGCTCATAAGTGCTAAGCTCAGGCAGAGCAACTTCGCGCGTTTTCTGTCGGAGGCAGAAGCTTCTTCCAATTCCGGGTCGTAGAGTTCATTGCAAATGCCAGCAGGCACCGGTACCTTCGGCAGAGCTCTTCGCAGAGTCCGAGCAGCTCCATGAGCGTGCGGTGGAAAATCTCACAGCTGCTCTGCAACAGGTGCATGTGGTGACATACCGTATCATGATGTATCACGTGGTAGTTTGGGCGATGTTCCTCCACCTTGGCAGGGACACCCGCTGACGCTGGCATCTCTTCACAACCAAGCCTGTTCTTGGATTGACCGATGCTTCCACGAGGAGGGTAGCCTCACAGGACACAGTGCGAAGTATTGCGAAGTGGTGGTCCTCAAATCTGATCCAGGCAAGGTTTCGCCTTCTGAGTTTGCACCCCATATCGTTGGCAGGAAAGCGTGTCGACACAGCTGTGGAACAGCGACTTGGCCATGCTTATAGGTACTATACAGGTTAGGAAGTGTTGCGTTAACACCTTCAAGTTGGCTGTTTTCCTTGTCTCACCGTCACCGGCCGGCAGGCTTCGCCTAGTGCACAAGCTGCGGATTGAAAAGCTTCTTGGCATTCGGATTCACAGATGTTCGGCACTTTGCGGTCTCCTATGTGTGCGGACCCCAGGCTTGGCAAGGAGCATCCGGACACGCAGCAGACAGAAAAGAAAATATCAGAGATCAGCAACCTCCAGAAACAGTCTCCTGCTCAGTCTCTCATCCGACGGTCAGCTAGCCAGTTGACTTGCAAGCTATCACAGCTCAACTTAGGATGGAGAAAGATGGCGCCAACCACGGAGCCATGGAAGCTTTTGGCACATGGCAGGAGCTTCTGCAGTCAGTTGAAACTCGTTCGACCCATTTCTCCAAAATCATCATTTCCCCGTCAAACATTGCTGAAATGTGTGAAGATCAGCCTGTTGGTACGAGTGTTCAACCTAGCGGCATTGACAGAACTCCAACTTCAAGCTGCACAGCAGAGCTGTGACTTCTGATCTGCCACGCCGGTGGCTCAAGACGGTTCGTGCGACCGAAGGAAAAGTGCAGGGGCGCTTAGCGGCATGCCTGCGTAGAGCTGTAGCCTTCCTTAATCCGCTACAGCTGGTAGCGGAGCGTGGTTCGTCATGGCCACGCCCGACATCGAGCCCAATACAGCGCAGAGTGAAGGCGGCTCTCCAGATGACGCTGCGGTCACGAATCCTTCGAGCAGCTACGACAGTCAGTCAGAACAACAGAGGTGGAACTCCGGCAACTGGTGGTGGAGCAGCTGGGCCTGGCACGACTGGGGTCGTGACCCTTGGTCCGCGAGCCAGTGGCGATCGTACGCGACGACGACAGCTGCGCCACCTCCACAGGGCGCTCCGTCTGGGAGATCCGAGGGCGGACTTCCCGAGACCTCGAGAGCAACGCGGCTGGAGATGCCTCAGGTTTGCCCAGTGACTCTGGGGCAAGAGACACTGGCGCTGGAGCAGCTGGCGCCGCGGCGGCCAGTTCTACTCCACCTTCCGCACGATTCCCGACTTCATCTACCGGCGGACTACAAGCCCCGACTACGGCTTCTTCCTCGACATCCTCTACGGTGAGACCCGGCGCTACCTCATCGGACCCCTGGGCGGAAGCGGCCCGGGAGTTGATTCGAGCCACGGCCGCCTGGGGCCCCACCTCCTGGTCCGGCGGCGGTCCCTCCGACCTCTTCAGCAAGCATGCAGGACCCGTGGCAGACCTGGCGGCAAGGCTCATGGCAATGGAGGCCAGCAGGAGCTGGTGAGGACAACTACCAGTCCGGCTACAAGGGCGACTTCGGCGACCCTCCTCCTTGGCCAGGCTGGAGCTACAGGAGACAGTGGACCACAGGGTGCGACGCTGGGACAAGTTGAGGGATCTTCCCGTCAATCGCCGAGCCGAGAAGCTGCTGCGCTCCCTAGGCTGGGAGTTGCAGACCGAGTTCGAGCACCTGAGCGAAGCGATACTGTTGAGTCCCGCGTACCTCGACTCGATCCTCAGCATCATGGAAATGAAGGCGGGTGTGAGAGAAGACGAGGAAAAGCGCGAGGCCTTCCGGGGTGTGATGCATGACGCCTCTAGGAAGCGCGGAGAGTCCCTGGCTCAGTTCGCTACTCGAAGGGCCAGGTGTGGGGCAAGCGGGGGTCCTCCTGGAGCCCGGGCTTCTACCCCAGGACCTGGTCGCGGTCGCTTTCGCGGAAGCCGTCCCCGTCTGTCCCGTGAGCAGATGAAGAGGGTGTCTCGCTGTCGGCTGTGTGATCAAAAGGGCCACTGGGCCGAGGATTGTCCGAATGCTCGTCCCCCGACGGGCGCGCGAGGAGGAGCTCCTCCGAAGCCCTCCGGAGGCGCGGCCCACTTTGCCAAGACCGACGGCTTCTGCTACCTCGGCTCGACCTCCGGTCAGGGAAATATGTATGAGTGTCGAGCAGCTATGTGGTGTCTTTTGAGCCGCAGGCGGCGGCGCTGATGCGAGAGGCCCTGTCGAGCGATCGCTGGTCATTTCTCACGCTGACGTCAGGAAGTGCCATCTTAGATATCGGTGCGACGCAAGACTTGATCGGCGAATGTGCGCTGAAGGCCCTCCAGGACTCCCTGAACCTCGCTGGCCTCCAGACCGTTGACATCCCGACCACCTCGGCGGTTCCGTCAGGAATCGGAGGCCAGGCCAAGGTCGTGAAGTCGGTCTTGGTGCCGATCAGCCCAGGGGGAATCCACGGCGTCGTGAGCTTCCTAGTGATTGAAAACAATGTGCCCCCTCTCCTCTCCGTGGGGCTGCTTGAGCACTTGGGCGCATCATTCAGTTTGGTCACCAATCAGGTGAGCTTTGAGCGCATTGGTGTCTCTATGAAGATGGAGCGTGAGTCGTCAGGACACCGCACTATCCCTTTAGTGCAGTGGGACGGAGGTTTTTTTCCTTGTTCCTGAAGAGGCCCGACAACAGTTCGGCCTTCCTCCAGATGCTTTTATGAAGGACGCCAAGACCACGCCGACTTCTGCCCGGTACACAAAGAGAGATAGCGAGTTGACTTGTGCCGTCTTGGAGCCGGCAGCCTGCGGATCATCATCCAGAGTGTCAGGAACATGTCAGCTAGAGAGCGTGCTTGTCGATGAGAACTCTAGACCTTCAGTCACGACATGTTCGGTGGCATCATGTTCACAGGAGAATTGCCGCAGTACATGTTCGCAGCGACTCCCCAACAGTCTGGGTTCTTCTGTACCTCTCGGCTCAGATCTTCTCAGCTCCATGGGCAATCAGCCTGGACAGAGACTACCCCAATTCGCTCCCGCTCCCGAACATCGTGATGCGGCCACTTTTCGGGCCAGAGCGGAAAACAAGTGGCGGGCCTTCGTGACGAGAATGTTTCTGGTGTTGGAGACGTCCAGAATGCTCTACAGAAAAGTCTTCAGTTGGACAGGCGATCATATCTGGAAGCCCCTGCTCAAGCTCCGGGACGCTGCCTTCATCAAAGGCGACATGTAAACCGAGGAAATCAGTACGCTTCGTGGACGACTTGCCACGATTGCGGCGCCCGTCTCAGCAACTCCTCCCGGAGGCAGGGCAAAGCGAAGGCCAAGCCAAAGACCAGCACGACGTGGTCGAGCTCGGCGGCGAGTTCGAGCGTACTACATCCTCCTCTACTTGCGGGAAGATCGGCGACTTCGACCAGCGCGAAGAACCGCACCGAGGGCCCGATTCCGCAGGAGGGCTATGTTCAGCAGGAGCTCGCCAGCGCCTTATTGACCGCCATGACCATGGGCTTCCAGCAGGTGTCTGCCTCCCTCCAGGACTTGGCCCGGGGTCAAGCTCACATGTTGACGATGATGGAGTCCGGGAGGGCAGAGAACCGCGAGCGCCCAGAGATGAATGTCGAGGCCGCAACGCAGATGGCGGCCCGGATGGCTCAGGAGACCTACGACATGGCCGTGGACGACGAGGTGTCGAGCCCAGAGAGTCCCAGCTGGGATCGAGTGATGAACCCGAACAGCCAGGACCTTCCCTCCTCGAGTCATCAATGATCTGGCCTCGCTGGATGACGCTGTCGGCGTTGACGGTGGCCTCTTCAGCCATGGCATGGGGGCAGATGAGCCTGGGGCTTCATTCCAGTCTCCGGCCACTTGGAGGAGATCGAGGCTCCTGGATTGTACACTACGAGCTTTCGGGTGTCCCAGCTAGGCACCCCGAACTACCTGAACTACTACAAGCTCCCTGGGTGTACGAGTGTTCCTCGGATCGCGCCTCTTGTGATCCGGTGGTCTGGCATGAGGTGTGGGACACTTTCATCAGCTTCAACTACGTGGACCAGGTTCTCCAGCCCCTCTCGAAGAACTGTGTGTGGCACGTACTTGGAGGACTTGGCGAGTTCCTCGTCGGTTGCGACTGCTGGAGGAGCTGAGGGACCAGGAGTTCCAGCCGGCCAGGTGGCCCCCTCTGGCCCATGTTGGCTTGTCAGAGCTACGCGTCTACGAGATCTACTACA
Source organism: Symbiodinium sp. clade A Y106 (assembly GCA_003297005.1). Classification (NCBI taxonomy): domain Eukaryota; class Dinophyceae; order Suessiales; family Symbiodiniaceae; genus Symbiodinium; species Symbiodinium sp. clade A. The sequence continues at coordinate 111,801 of BGNK01001397.1, read as the reverse complement.
AGGAGAAGAGTCATGTGAGAGCTCGGTTATCCTCGCGAAGCACATCAAGCATCATCTTTTCTCGTGAAGGCTGCCCGGCAGGAAGCACGAGATCGACGAGGACAAAGCCTAGACGTCCTGGAGCTCTTTCTTCCATGTGGGCTGCGACTTGCCGCGAGACAAGCGGGGCTGTTGACCCTTGCCGAGCATGAGTCTTACCTCATCGAGGACGGATGGGACCCTGGAAAGAAGGAACACCGCCAACGACTACGAGCTCTTCTGCGCGAGCGACGGCCAGGCTTCATTGCTATTCGCTGTCCCAGTTTCGGGAACCTCAGGGCGGCGTCGTCAGCAGATACGCAGACAAAGGTCAGCCACCCTCAGGTTCGGGCACAACTCTTGAGACCTTGCCCAGGAAGTGGTGGATTTTCAGAGTGAGCACTCTGGGACCTTCGTTCTCTACGACGACGTCGGCAGCGACATCTGGAAGAGCGAGTACTGGATGGCCGAATCAGAACGGCCTAAGCTGCTACATTTCTGGGAGCGACATGGCAATTCATGGTTGCAGGCTGTCACGAACAGCTACGTGGTCGCTCAAGAAGCCACTCGAGGCCGAGAACATCCCTCAGAGATCAATCAGACTTCAGAGCTCGAGGAAGAGGTCCTACATCCATCAGAGATCAGTCAGACTTCAGAGCTCGAGGAAGAGGTCCTACATCGTCCCATAGGAGGTCCTAGTTATCATCAGCAGATCTGTTCCCAAGAGGAAGCCGAGAGGGAGGCTGGTCAGAGACACGAGAGCCGAGACTTCTCCTTCTCAACATGCCGGATGCTGTTGGACCGTACGCCCTGGCCTCGGAACAACCACGCTCGCTCCCTAGCCCAGGAGAGCCAACACTTCCAGAACCACTACTACACGTTTGGCCTGTTCAGTCATGGTGGAGTTTTCGGAATGACTCAGCTATCTCATGAAAAACCTCTCCTACTGAGGTATTTCAATGGCTTCATGACTCACCATGGAGCCCTCGGAGCTCGGACCTCCATCACTATCAACTTCGGGGCCCATCTCGCTTACCACCGCGACAGCAACAACCTCGGCGTCAACTCCACCATCGCCCTTGGGAGCTTCTCGGGTGGACGACTGTGGATTGAGGATCCTCTTGGCGAAGTTCACCGACAAGTTCGTCCCGGGCTCTGGAAGAGAGGCAAGCTTCATAGCATCAAAGGAAAGATGGTGACTTTCAATCCTCGGGCCATTCATGGCCCCGAACCTTGGACTGGCAGCCGTTGGACCGTCACCGCTTACGAGACCCGGTCAGTCAGGAAGATTCAATCAGCACTTCGACCAGAACTCAAGGACCTGGGCTTCGACACTCGCGGGTATCTTCCTACATCAACCTCCTCGCCTTCAGCCCTGACTCAGAATTTGGCCAGTGCTATGGAGCTGGAGATCGGCGGGAGTCACTCCTTAATGTCCTTCCCGGTTATCTCTGAGCCTGAGAATGACGAGGAGGAGGAGGCCGTTGAGGACTCCACAGTGAGGATGATGGGGGACGCTGCCGAAGCTCGACCTCTTCCTCAAGTTAGCCAAGCTCAACGAGCGCTAATCCGGAAGTTGCACATCAACACGGGACACCCTCCTCAGGATCGTTTCCTCAGGACTCTGAAGGCAGCAGGTGCACTACCACATGTTCTTCGTTACGTCCGTGAAGAGTTCTCATGCCAAGATTGTCAGCTTCGACGTGGTCCAGCTCCTCGTCGACGAGCCCAGTGTCCTCGGACCTACGGCTTCAACCGAGCCGTCTCAATCGACATCTTCTACATTCGCTTTAACGAGCAGAACCTGCCTTTCTTGAACATGGTCTGCTGTGGGACGAACTACCAGGTGATACAGCGGGTCACCGGCTGTGGGTCCGGAACTCCGACAGCCTCCCACTGCTGGCAGACTTTCCTTCGCACCTGGGTGCGTTTCCTGGGTCCCCCGGCTTTGGTGGTCTGCGACAATGGCAGTGAGTTCAAGAGAGAGTTCGAGCGAGGCTTGGAGCAGATTGGAACTCTTCAGCATGTGACGATCCCTGATCAGCCATGGCAGAACGCCAAGGCCGAGCGACATGGAGGCTGGGCAAAGGAGAAGCTCAACAAAGAGATCACTTCGGGACAATGTTCCTTCTCGAGCCTGTCAGAGCTGGATGAGTTTGTGTCTTGTCTGACGGCTGCGAAGAACCGCTTCTTCAACCACGGCGGTCACACGCCCACTCAGTTAGTTTTCGGGGAACTTCCCCGAGTGCCAGGGGAGCTGCTCGCCGAAGATGGAGCAGGTGACGTTCCTCTTGCTGACGCTTATCATGATGCAGCATGTCGAGACGAGATCGGGGCGGAGTTCAGAAGGCGGGTTGCTATTCGTGAGCGTGCTCGCCAATCAGCCATGGCCCAGGACAGTCGAGAAGTTGTCAAGAAGGCCATGAAAACATCGACGGCGACCTCAAGGCAGTGGCGAGCTGGCCAATGGGTATATGTCTTCCGGCGGCGAGGCAAGCCGGGCGACCCTCTCCACCCGGTATCTCGCTGGGTTGGCCCGGGACTTGTTCTGCTCAGCACGCCGAATGCAGTGTGGGTGGCCATGCGGACTCGGCTCTGGCGATGTTCTCCAGAGCAGTTGCGCGCCGCCTTCCCTGAGGAGGTCTTGGGGAGACAGATCGCCTCCGAGCCCGGGTACAGCGAGTTGCTTCAGAGAGTCATGTCCGGAGCCCAGTGCCAGGCAGGCGCCGTGGACGTGGTTCGAGAAGGAACCCCTTTTGAAGGAGATCATCTGATGCCTGTGGATCGCGACGAGGCGGGCATCCCGATGGCATCCCCGCCCGGAGATTCGCGGCCTCAGGATGCTCCAGAGGTCCAGCAAGGCCCACGAGCAGTCGAGCCGGTTCCTCCTGGACTACATCCTCTCAGTCACGCAGTACCACAACCTCCGGACGGGGCTCCTGTAATTAGAAGACTCCCGGAGAACCTCGATCACGGTCGAGGAACCAGCTACTAAACCAAAGGTCTCGTCAAGACTACCGACGGTTCGCGAAGGAGCCCCAGCCAGCGCCTCTGACCTCGAGGGACTGGAGCCTCCTTCGAAGGTTCTGCGCACGGCAGAGCCATTAGGAGCCTCAGGCTCTCCCGTCCAGTCCATTCTTGACATGGTCCGAAGAGGCAGGGAGCTGGCATCTTCCAGCTCGGAGAATCCAGTGCCTGCTATCCCTGAGCTGGAGCTGGAAAATCCTAACTTGGACGACGTGGACAGCGAGCTGCTGACCTTTGACGAGGATCTCAACGTCTGGTCTTTTCTGGCCAAGCGCAATGACGAGATCTCCTTGAAAGACCTTAGCCTGGAGGAGCAGAAGTTGTTCGAGGAGTCCGACCTCCGCGAGTGGGAAGCCATCCTCAAGACCAAGGCTGTGCATGTGGTGGTCGGTGCCGAGGCAGCGAGTCTGAGAGCCAAGTACGCAGACAGGATCGTTTCCTCGAGACTGGTCCGTCGCAAGAAGCCCGTCCCGGACAAGTTACATGGCTGGAAGGCCAAGAGCAGATGGTGCCTACATGGGCACCGAGATCCGGACCGTGGCAGCCTAATCACCTACGCCCCGACACCTCAGGCGGAAGGAATGAATCTTTTCATGCAGGTGGGGCTCAACCTGGGGCACTCCTTTGTCTTCGGAGACGTTGAGAACGCGTTCTGTCAGTCGGACCCTCTTCGTCGACAAGGCGGCCCTCTGTTCGCTGAGCCGTGCCCAGGGTTGAATCTTCCTGCAGGAGCCCTGATCGTCATTGACCTGCCAGTGTACGGCCTGGACGACGCTCCTGCGGCATGGCGTGCCACGGTGGCCAAGTTCTTAGTAGAAGACATGGGCTTCACTCGCAATCTCATTGAGCCTTGCTGGTACGTGAAGTTCGACAAGAACCGCAGGAACATTGCCCAGGCACTGGTGGAGGTCGACGACTTCATCATCTCGACGGCGCCAGAGCATAAGGAAGCGATCAAGCAGGCCTTCACTACCCGCTTCCACTTCGGCAAGTGGGAGCCCGACCAGGCTGAGTATGCGGGGAGACGCATCAGGGTGTTAAGCGACAGGGCGCTCATCGACCAGGAGAAGTACATCCTCGAGCAGCTGCAGCCCATCGCCCTGGCTAAAGGCCGCAGGACGGACAAAGCCAGTCTTCTGCAAGGCGAGGAGTTCCAAGCTTTCCGATCGTGCATCTACCGGATTAACTCGGTGGCAAAGGAGACCCGGCCAGAGATGAGCGGACTGGCCTCGATCATGGCGAGCAAGCTCACCAGTGCCTGTGTCGAGGACGCCCTGACCGTCAACAAGGCCGTGAACCACCTGCGGAACTCCGCCTCCCGAGCTCTTACCCTGTGGAAGTACGACCCGCACAGCATGGTCTTCCTCGCAGTGTCTGACGCTGGAGGAATCAACTCGAAGGCGGAGGAGATCGACGAGCTTGGCCTGCCCTCCGACAGCACCCAAGGAGCATGGATGGTGCTCGCAGCTGAGGCGCTCCCCATTGGGGATCAGCGCGTCAGAGCCTCTCCGATTGCCTGGCGGAGCGCAAAGCTGAAACGCAAGGTGCTCTCAACCTTCAACGGCGAGACCCAGGCGATGCTGCAGGGGATCAACGAGACCGATTGGCTGCAGGTGATGTACAGAGATGCCGTCTGGGGAGATGTGCGGCTCGAGGACTGGAGAAACTCTCTGTCCCCGCACATGGTGATCATGCGCGACCGCTGCGAGCTGTCAGAGCGGCAGAAGCAGTGCTCAGTCACCGATGCCAAGTCCCTCTTCGACTGCATCCTCAAAGAGCATCCTCAAGGACGTCAAGATCGCAAAGCTTCCCTGGAGCTAGCGATAATCGTCCGAGACTTGCAGCAGACAAGAAGCATGGTCCGTTGGGCACCGCGTCAGAAGATGTTGGTGGACAGTCTCACGAAAGCTGACCCCTTGAAGGGGAATGGGGCGATGGAAGCTTTTCTGAAGTCCGGCTCTCTTTCTCTCGTAGATGTGGCGACAGAACTTGCCCACCGCTCAACAGATGTCCGGTATCGTCGTAGAAGCCACGCCGCATCTGCCGCGCGTCTGGCTCAGGAATACCAGGACAACTTTTGGAGTCTTCTGTCAACACTAATTTGGGGGAACTGTGAAGATCAGCCTGTTGGTACGAGTGTTCAACCTAGCGGCATTGACAGAACTCCAACTTCAAGCTGCGCAGCAGAGCTGTGACTTCTGATCTGCCACGCCGGTGGCTCAAGACGGTTCGTGCGACCGAAGGAAAAGTGCAGGAGCGCTTAGCGGCATGCGTGCGTAGAGCTGTAGCCTTCCTTAATCCGCTACAAAATGGCCATGATCTCGATCGTTATGATGCTTCTGCTAATGCTGCTAATAATGTTGGGTCACTAATACCACTATCATCATGACCACTGCCGCACCATCGCCATGTCCCTCGCCACCGCGCACCAACTCGCCACCACCGCAGCAGTTCATGAACACAAAGGACCCAGTCACTGCCATACATCGTCCGTTTGCGCCTTCAGGCTCTCAGTCAGTCTTTTCCATGCTGTCTAGCCTTAGCTTCAAAACAAGCTCCTAAATTACGAAGAAGCTGGCCGTCCGGATCATCACCAGCAACATCACCCTAACGTGATCTAACATGTGTAAGCTCCTTTGGTGGTGATGTTGGTGATGGTCGCATACACTTTGCCTCCTACTCCTACTCCTACTCCTATGCCATTCCGGCCCCTACTCCTACTCCTACACCTACTCCTACACCTGCTCCTGCTCCTACCCTGCTCCTGCTCCTACTCCTCCTCCTCCTACTCCTACTCCTGCTTCTCCTACTCCTACTCCTCCTCCGACTCCTACTCCAACTCCTACTCCTACTCCTATTCTCTTACCCCCATACTCCTACTCCTAACTCCTACCTCCTAACTCTAGCTCCTATCTCCTAACTCCTATCTCCTAACTCCTATTTCCTAACTCCCCTACCCCCTAACTCCCAACTCCCAACTCCTCCTACTCCTGACTCCTAACTCCAAACTCCTAACTCCTAGCTCCTAACTCCTAACTCCTGACTCCTGACTCCTGACTCCTGACTCCTCACTCCTCGCTCCTCCTCCTCACTCCTCACTCCTCACTCCTCACTCCTCACTCCTCACTCCTCACTCCTCACTCCTCACTCCTCACTCCTCACTCCTCACTCCTCCCTCCTCCTCCTCCTCCTACTCCTCCTACTCCTCCTACTCCTCCTACTCCTCCTACTCCTCCTACTCCTCCTACTCCTCCTACTCCTCCTACTCCTCCTACTCCTCCTACTCCTCCTA